>JANTBZ010066621.1:0-22125 GCA_024741255.1 Exechia fusca | reverse complement strand
TTCAGTTTGCTTTTGACTCCGCTCGCGAAAACACGCAACGCACAAACGCATCGGTGCTTTGTGATATTTTGCCGCGCGCTTTATTCGCATATCGTACGTGCCCGCAGTTCGTGTGTGTGTGTGTGATTGATGCCGAGTGGAGTGAAGTGATACGTGATGCTGGGAACAACAATAAATCCATAATATCAGAGTTTGCGCACCGGCATATAGATTTTGTCCGCCGGATTCTATAGTGTGCTTGTGTGTGTGAGAACGAGATATTTCTGCATCCTTGAGATAGCAATAACACCTGCACCCAGCCAGCCATTCCACTTGTTCAGAATTTCTTGCGCAAGGGATGCGAGGATAAAAATGTTCCGCAATATGTAATTCATGATTTTCGTCACACATTCTATTTGTCTTTTCGCTGTGATTAAAGGTGAAGGCTTTGCACTACTCAGCTCTTCGCAGATAAACTCGCTCAACTTACCTGCAGCACTTGCTGTTCGCTGTATTCATTCAATTCTGTTTCTGCGTATAATTTTGTTCTAGCGTTCTGAAGCGTGTGAACACGATCTCGCATGCTGCGTGAGATATTCGTGTGTATGCGCGTGTTGGTGTGTGTTCGTGTTCGCGCGAGTTTGACCTATGAGATTGCTATGATGATCATGTGTGTACACTCCACTTGAGTTCTGTGAAGTGTGTGTGTGTGTGTGTCGGTCGTTTTCTGTGTGTGTACGCTCAGACGCGCGTGTTAATGTAAAAATGTTAATGCGGACACTTGTCACTTCAACTTCACCACTTTAGCTACGCTTATCGTGGGAATAATTACCATTGATGATGGATTTGCAAATTATTCCACTGTGATTTGACGTGCTTGTGTATTGAACAATGAAAAATAACACTTGGGCTGTGCAATCTCTCACACCGCTTATACCTGCTGAGCGCTCCGCACCTGAATGATTAGCTAGCCACCATCATCATCCAACCAGCAGCAACACCGCATCGTCCATCGTCCACAACAAACGCGCACACACTCGGATTATTCTCTATTGAACCAGACCAGCGAACTGCCAACAAAGGCGTCATCATCATGGGACGCCGGCCGCTGAACCGGGCCACCGAGATCGTCTATCCCAGCCGGGTGGAGGGCTGGCTGGACGTCTGCGGTAAGTTCAGAAACGCGCATATAATAACTCGTTCGGTTCGACGCATATTGGCACACCAGTTGCGCACTGAAATATACGCTACAATCGACAGAAATCGGGTTTTTATTTTTCGTTTATCGGAACTGCGGGAGTGTGTGTTCGTCTGCGTACGTGCATAATGGGTAATCATTGATAAATTACTCGGCGAGTGAATGTGTACACATACACGAGCACTTGCGATAAATGGGTTCGTCTGTGTGTTGGAATTCGGAATGAACGCGTGTTTGCGTGAATTATGTACGCGAGGCGCACATTGATTTTCGTTTGGGACTGGGTTGGGTTTCTTTGCAGAGTGCTTGATAGGCCGGCACGTGTGTGTGCTCGGAGCAAAGTGTGATAACCTGTAATTATAGATTTTGCGGTCGCCTGCGTGGGCTATATTTTGTTATACATTCAGGTATATGCGTCGCGTCGCACTGCATGAACCAAGCCGGATAAAAGACGTGCGTGCGATAATGATATACACGCGCGCTCGGTTTTCTAAAAGACTGCGACGCGACCGGTTCTAGCCGAATAATAACTCTCTCGCGGTCTTCGACAAACGCACGCACGCAGGTATGTTGCGCCAATAAACATATGGCCATATCACATGTCTCGGGTATTTGTGTGCTATGCTATGCTACATGCGTCTACAAAGACATACAAACACATATATCTCAGAGTCGTTGGACTCTTTTTTCTTTTCATTTCTCCGTCTTGAATGGTATATGTTTGTGATCAGACTGAGTGCACAGGTTGCCATGCATACGTGATACACACAGCACAACATTCACGAACACGACAGTATAGTGTTTTGTCGCCTGTATGACGACGGTGTACAGGGTGGTAATTTTACGACTCACTTTTTAAATCACGGATTATTCAAAGAAAGACTGACCTTCTCCGAAAACTAATGATGCAATTCGTGAGTGACATATCTCCGATTTACGATATAGTTCGAATTATATAAGGACAAATTACAATGAATGAACTTCCGAAGAAAGCCGTGCTTCATCTGTATTTATCACATCACCAAATGTGGATTTGCTGTGCTCGATTACAAACCTGTTCCAAACTTTCTCATGAATCATGTTGAGATGAAATGTTGTTCTAGGGTTTGAAGGTATTGATCAGAACTACATTTTCTAGAAATAAATTTCAATATATTGTCACCAGAGGACGCCCATATTTTATTTCAGCATTTTTCGATTCAAACATTCCATTTATCGCTATTATACGACCACCAAACATTTTATAATTTTGTCTGACAACTTGATATGCTGAGAAATCACGATTCTAAGATTCATTCTATCTATGATCGGTGATCGTGAATTAATATTGAATTAAAATATCGATTTTTGGCTTATTAAAAAAGTGAGTCCTAGAATGACCACCCTGTATATACATTATGTATGTACATATGTACTATGTAAGTGTATAGCGAGCGAGCGATTTGTGAGTGCCATTCCGGCCGGTCGTCGTGCTTGGCGTGCGTGACGCAACGTGCGCACAGTTTCGCCATGCGCCGCAGTGTTTTCTTGTCTCGGTTGATAAAAAAACACATGTACCACCCCATTCGTCAGTCGTCATTTTGCAAATCAAACGTGACTGCGAGAATGTGGAATGGTGAATGCGTGACCGACAAACTACTTCACCCGAAAATGCCGTCATCTTGCGTCTACAGCGCCGAGAAAGAGTTGTGTGCGATTAAATGTCAATTTGGCCCGCGCAATCAACGCAATCGCCCATCCGCTCAATCAATCACCACCACCACTTGGTGCTTGGTGTCGTGGGCACCTCAAGTGATATCGTGCTAAATAGCGATGGAGATTAGAATGCGTTTCGCACAAGATATACACACACACCCACTAAAAGATCAAATCAGTGATGATGCTGCCGCACTGCGCGCTCGGTAATGACAAAGTTATTAACGGTGATTTAAATGTATTTAGCATACAATAGCCTATTGTTCCCATTTGTGTAAACAAACCGCCGCGTGCATCGAACACCAACTCACTAGAGTACACACACTCGCATACGCACACACACAACGGAATGCCACGCGCGATTCTATCCGCATCGCGCGTCGCCCCATTACCATCGTCGTGTTGCAAATATAGTGCTCACCGCGCGTACATCCTCTGCACGCACATTCATAAGCGCGTCGATCGTGCCACATATCGGGCTGCGCTGGGCTCTGGACTGTGTGCTCGCGCACAAATCGGTTATGCTGCACACACTCACACATGCTACAACCATGCCGCGACCGCGTTCTCGTGCCGTGTGTAAACTAAGCAGTACTATTCCGCTTCGGAACCTTATTCCATATTCCAAAGTGCCGGCAACATACCGTAAGACCACTCAATCGGCGGCGGTGCGCTCAGCGCGCGCATGGCGCATCCGCCATTACCATGTATGTATATGGTCGCCATAACCAGAGGCAGAGGCAGCGATAAGCGACGGACGAAGAAATCGGCGGCGGCTGCGGCGAATTCGGTGTGGCCGCTATTTGTGCAAACGAATCTATGCCAGTAGTCGTATTATGATGCCCGCCGGCAGACCGAACGATCGTATGTGTGTGTTTGTGTGTGTGTGTGTTATACTAACCGTGGATTGCGTTCGCATTGAGTAACATAGCAGCATATAGCACAACATAGCAGCATATAGTATACTCTGCTGCTCGGCACTCGGTCATGGTCACGTCTCGCGTCACGTCATGATGCCCCTTAATCGGCGTGATGGGGGGCTCTATGCTGGTGCCAGGTGCAGTTTGTCCTACTCTCTCGCGGGCGGAACGACGACGATGGAGTCCACCACTCGCGCGGCTAAGTGGTCGGGTGTGTCGGCGGCGACCAGTGCGCGGATTCATTTACGGAAAGCGGGTGGGCTAATTGATTTTCAATCCCATCTTGGCGCTGCTGGATGACGTCGACGATCGTAAACATATAGACGTGTGTGCGGCTGTATGGATGTGATGTAGTGTTCTGACAGCGCAGCATTAAGCAACTATACAACTGCTATACCGTGTGTGTAAGTGTGTAGTACGTTTTTGTTGAGAGAGTTCGCATTCGCATTGGGCTGGGCCGCTGGGCTGGTGGCAATGGTGTTGCAATTGCTTTGTATGTGCACACAGTGTCTGCAGTTATGCACGACTAGTGTGTCTGTGTGCGTGTGTGTGTGTGTGTGTGTGTGGACGTAAAGTGCGTCAGCGTGTTTAAATAATTAAACCCAGTTTACAATACCCTACATGTGCGCGGATGATGTTTATATGCGACGCGAGAGCGCTGTTGATTTAAGAATCAGCCAGCGCGCGCGACCCGCCGCAGTTTTTCAGCCCAAACGCGTGGAGCTGACGTAATCGTATGGCGGCTGTGGCTGTGGAAATGCTGGCCATATTAGCAGCCAGCCAGCCAGCCAGAGCGTTTGCCTTGGATGATGTTGCGCGACATGCGCGTGCGCACATGACACGACTTAAATTTAATGAAATGCACACGATGTTTCGGCGGCGTCGGCGGGAGGAGCACGACGACGGACGGCAGGAGGGCTGACATCGAGTGTAATTTAAAACGCATAAACTACAATGTTGTTTCAACGTACACTCGCGCTCTTCATGCACTTTATGTTGACTCGCAGTTTAGCCGTGAATGTAAGCAATGCTAGTTGCTGTCTGCGTCTGACGACGGTCTAAGTGCATTGTCCCATAGATCCGATCAATTAGCCGCGCGATCAATTACACAAACAAATCATAGTTGAACTTTGCCCTCCTGTACGCCGATCAGTCCTGTCTGCGATTCCGCTCCGTTCGGCCGGGAATCCGCTTAGGCTAAAACGCGACGCTAAGCGTCGTCGTGTCATTCGATATTGCCGTACAGAATATTGTTTGTCTGTTTGGCTTTCGAGTCGCAACTACTCGGCCGGACGCCCGTGTAGAATATCGAGTGACACATCGAGCGTACGGTGGTTGGTCTGAAAACGCTAAACGCTATACTTGTGTTTTGTGTTCGAGAGTTGAATATCCGAATGCTAATAAGACGAAAAACTAAGCGACGCGTGATGATCAATCACGACGAATACGCAGTGGTGGTATTGTTGTGCAAACACACACAAAACATGCAGACACGCAGACACGCAGAGACACACGAGCAAAGTCGCTTGCGTGTGGCGTCGTCGTCGTCGTCGTGCCCATGTGCCCAGAGTTCAAGGATTGTGTTTGTGTGGTATGTGTGCTGTGAGTTGATGATGATGAGCTTCGCGCAAAAGACGCACGATCTGTGCTGTGTGTGTTCGGTTCGGCTGTGCATACCACGTTTGTTAATTCGCACACTCGCACCAGTCACGTTCGCCTGCCAATGTGAGCACGCACCGTATATACGCAGAAATTTGTATAATGTCCGCTTCGACAGCAAACATCAACGAATTCGTCGTCGTCTTCGGTCGTCGCGTTCAATTTGCAAGTGCGCACACGTGCACGCTCGTGCGTTCGCCGTTATGGTTTATATCATCATAATTCGCATTCGCAGAGTGTGCTGATGGGCTGATGTGCTGTGCTATATGTACACAGGCGAGGCAAGGCAAGACCCGAGCGCATAACCGCAAATCATCGGAGAACGGCTGCAGAACAGCGGCCCGTGCGTTATTGTGAATTGTAATCGCATTCAACCTATTACCGAACCGAACCGCAGCTTCGTACTCTGGGGTATGGTACTATGGCAGACAGGCACGTGAACTGTGCAAAGCTCCAGCTACGTTGTGTAGGCCATGGGAACAAGATTGCGTGCGTGTGTGGCGTGAGGAATTAGTAATTGTGTGTTAGTACGGTGATGTGGCGAAGCTCCAAGACGAAGATGCGGTCCAACAATAGAGTACATCGAACACCATAACTGTCTGCTGTGTATTCGAATGTGTTCTATACGAGGTGATACATCACGTAAATACAGTACACTGGCTGTTTTGTGTATAGAACACAGAACCCGCGTTAATTGCATTTGTTTTTGCACTTACCACCACACGTGCACATCAGCGCAGAGTGCATCCGCATTAGCTAGAACATGGATCGCGCATAACGTTGTTTATAGTGTGTAGATTTCACCGGCAATTGCCAGAGCTCACGCGATCAAAACATCGCCCGCTGTTCGCGTTCGCGAAGACCGGTTTCGACCATGCATAGAATGGATGTGCACATAGAGGATCGACTTTCACAACACACCAAACACCACTGTCACTTTTCTGTGTACAAGACACGAGGCGACGCGACTGGCGATTGCATTTGACCACGTGCGCCTGACGTGGTCTCACGATCTCGCCACACAGCCGCAAACGCCAATACCCATTTATCATTCTGATCGTGATTGAAAGTCGCGAGACGTCGCGAACTGTTTACACTTACTCAGCCACACACACAGTTGTCGCAATGTTTATTTTGGCATCGTTTTACTTTAACTCTCTTTCTTATGGCTATGCGCAGTGTTCACGCTCACTTGCTGCGTGTGTATGCCCGCCACTCGACCCTGGCTATCATGGCGATAATTATTCCTAATCTACCATTTAAGCGGAATCAACTTATTTCAATTACGCACTTTATGGGAATAACACCACTCCGATTAATACATATACGCACGACGCACACCATCATGCCACAAACACAAGGAAAAGAGACAGACAGACAGACCAACGAACACGCCAGACGGCAGACGGCATGAACTTGAACGCGCTCAACACTACACATGATGATCAACCCCACTTGACCAGCCCGAGCGCGTACACTCGAGTTGTGTCGGATTGCATGCGTAGTCCGAATATGGTGAGTGCGGGCGCAACGCCGCTTATTATTTTAGGCAAGATACGAGCGGTTCCGAGCGGTCTGACACAAATGGGAACTCGCACATCTCGTCGAGTGCTTCGGGCACGCGATTCTGAGTTCATATTGATAAAGCAGGCGGACTATTGAGAATTGCGATATCGTATCGGCACCTCGAATGCATGCATACGCGCAGTGTGAAATGGTCGGCGAATCGCGCGTTGAATCGGCGCAATCGGAACGCGTGCGGAGCGGGTTTCCTTGGCAACCGTTCATAATGCAAATAAAAAAACCATTTGCAGAGTGCTTGCCAGCCGAAGCATGTTTTCGAACGTGGCACATTTCCGTGTTGCACTTAGAGCTGTAAACTACTCAGTCAGGCGTTGTTGCTTGGGACACGCGGCGACGTGCGCACGCTGGGCTTTCATCTGAGAGTGGGAATCAAAGCGAGATGAAATGTGCGATATTCCGCCGCGTCTGTGAAATAAGGGTGGCGTCAGCAACCAGGGCGCTCGCAAATGTTGGCTCTGGTGTGTGTGTGCGTGGTTGTGACATGTTTCGAGGGTAAAAAGCGACGCATTGTGTGAAATGGGGGTAATACTACACACATTTATGTTCTATGAACATGTACACTTGTACACGGTACACTGCCGATGCCGAAAGGCCGTTTTGTACACAAATCACGCACGCGCACGTTCGGTAACTTTTTCTTGCCATCCGTTGGCGTTGCGCTGATGCCAACAGACCAGCGACTAAACGCATCTTGGAAATAAATGCTCATTCCATGCGGTTGATGATGTCGGTTCCAATGCATGAAATTTGCATGCGTTTGCCCCCTCGCGGGCATGCATAAATCACTAGAGACTATAGAGACTGTGTGTGTGTGTGTGCCCGACGGAAAAGGGGCCAGTAGAAAGTAGATAATCGCACTGCGCCGACGAGGCCTCTTCGATAGACGTACAGTCTCGAAGTCTCGACACATTCGCTGCGGGCCGCTTGGTGTCAATCCATCAGAGCTTCGTGCTGGCGAAGCGTTTTCTTTTTCAGACGATGATACTATAATATGCGCATGATACGCACAGAATCTGTTCGGGCTACTTTCTGCTATTCCAGTCGCAAAGTGCAACATTACACCCATGGGCAGTGAGTGTGGCTCTTCAGCATGTAATGTACTTTGTAACCGCATATCTCAACACCATACATGAACACGCCGAGCATGGCGTCACACACACTACAACATTTGCGGTTGACACCATTTCTTGCGGCTTGTCGGCAAGATCAAATGTTTGCGCTTGTCCCGGGCACTTGCGAAATGAGATCTATTCAAACATAACGCTGTAAATGAGCCAACGACCGCTCGGAATCCGGGGGAGGGGAAGGAACCTAGTCACTGCATAGCTCGCCGCATTGCACAAGAAAAGAACATACATAATACATACTACGCGGCACGCCCGTGTTAACGACTAAACAACTGCACGACGACAGCGATCTGGCCTCAAGTACACGACGCTCGAACAACCGGAATTGCGGAACACGAAGAAGCTCGTCGAGCTGGCGTCTTGTCGCGCAGCAGCCGTGTATATAGTAACGTTATGCTCGCGAAGGTAATTGTGTATCACGAGTGTTTTTGTTTCGTAATTCCATCGCCGACACGTAAAGTCACGCGTTAATGGATCGCTCATTTTATGCGCTGCTGCTCATCGCGACAATATCCGCATTTCGTCGCGCATAAGTGAAGTAGACCTGAGCGAGCGAGCATCGTCATTGTGTAAGTTATGCACTGCTGTGGCCGGCTTATTGATACAGTGCGAGGTCAGTGGCCCAATAAACTGCATTAGGACACCACGCCCGAACTCGCCGGCTTGCCGACTCGCACAATGCACAATCGTTTATGGATGGCTGGCATCGGCGGCTGCCGTCGTCGCCTGACGCCACATCGCCGGGCAGTTTTGTTGTGCGCTCTGGTACATTGTGTTGGCGACTACGCTCGTTGTGCACTCTGTAGTATGTGAATACAAAAATATCATACAATGAACATGCGCTCCTCACACACACGCAAAGCGCTCCACATTATGATCAAACGCTCATGATCATCAAGCTAGTGTGCGCGTTTATGTGCGCTGTGTTTTGCGTTGATCCCAAAGCACACAAATACGCACAAACACATAACGTTGTTGTCGCCACGAGCACTTAATGGCAGAGTTCAATGCTCAACGAACACACATCTTGCGTATAATGTAATAAAATACGTTGTGAGTGTGCGCTTTAGTTGACTTATTGCACTAAAAGCGCACGCTATATTGTGGAAAATCGTCGCGTATCCGCCGCTACTCTGTCTACGCGTTTTATTCCTCGTGCAACGCGCACTCACATACACACACACCATCCATCCATCCATCATTTCTTACACACACACGGACCATAATATGATGATGTGCAGTTGCATTTTGTTTTGCTTCTCCATGTGCTCCATAGTTCGGCGTGCACGCACATGTTTGCATCACGTAAAGTGAGCGGGGGAAAGGGGTGGCGGCGGCAGCGGACGACTACAACGACAGACAGACAGACGGACTAGTCTGTCGCTTCGCGGCTGACCTCGATAATGCAACGAGTTTTGTATAATGTTTAGACTTTCGCATTCGGCGTGCGCGCGCGTGCGAGTGTTTGTCGACAAAAAGCGCTCACGCACACACATTTCATATGTGTACAAATTGTACATGTGTTCGGTGTCGTTGTGGCTGTTGATTACGTTATATGCGTGAGTATATGGGTGCGTGTTTCGTTGCACTACATTTCAATGCGCGCTGCCGCCGCTGTGGTTATCTACCACAAAAGTGCGTGTGAGTGTGCTTTGGTATAACCGGCACATTACACACACACGGTGATAATAACTCGTCGATTTGACACATGCAGCACGCAGTTTGTGTGATGTGTGTGCGAGTAGAGTTGCTGTGTTTCGCACATGGACGTCGGACGAGTCGATTACGTGCGTATGATTTACTTTCTGGTTAGCGCGTCTGGTTTTGCCTAACGATTGCGGCGCGCGCGCACGCGACACATTTCAACACACATGCATTCCAATGAAATGGAGATTGTATCTGGTTGTGGAAACGTGTCGTCGTCGCCGCGGTCGCCGGCGTCTTTCGGTGTACCGCAAAACTAACCAGATTACACATTAACACCGTTTTCGTTGTGCTGGCGGCTGCTGCAGCAACAGCAGCAGCAGCAGCAGTCGCCACTCGCAGCCTCCAACAAGCACCGTAATAACATCCATGTGTGTGGCTGAGATTACGCAACGCGGCAGCATTGGCGGCGGATGCCGCCCGAACGCCATGCAATTCAATAAATACACATACGCGCAAGCGCGAGTCTCGAGTCTCGAAGCGCTTGTAAACACGACGGGCGTATTTCTTCTCCGGTCGTGTCTCGCGCTTCGCGGGAAAGTCCGTAATTTATGATCGCACTGAGCGAGCGCGAGCGTCTTGCGCGTGAACATTTTAATCCACTTCAAGAATGCCTTCGTACCGCCCGTGTGTGTGGTGTGTAGATTCTAAACAACGTGCGATGAGAACCGGGAAGCACAGCACACAGCACACTACAGTATGTTCTCTGTTCATTGATGAACGTCATCCGCATGTGTGGCATAACCGTATAACTTGACTCGGGTGTATTGTCTGCGTGCGATTAGTCGCAACATCTCGCGAGCGAGCGTACGTGTGAGTATTTCTGAACACAATTAAATCGACCGATTATATGAAACCGGCACTCGTTCCAGCATGGCATAATACGTTAGGATGTGCGGTATTTTTTGCCTCTGCACAGACGGCCTTTCCGGATGTATGTGCGTGTGCGTCTATTCCAGGAACCATTTCAAGGATTGTTATATTCGATCCGATCGTGTCTTATCTGAGCTGCGCAGACACACACGCTCGCTCGCAGTGCACACATTAATCACGATTATTGGAATATCCTATAAACTCTCACCCATCTCAAAAGCACCACCATCGCATTCACATTCGACGGGATTATCGCATACAAAGTGCACCACACACACACACACACAACACTAGTGCGAAGCAAATACGCATATCGCCCTAATGAAGAGACACGCGCGCACGCTCGTGTGTTGCACCCTCCGCGACGACGCTCCGAATCGGAGTCGGTGCGTTTGCTGGCATCGCAGCAGCCGACGTCGTCGTCGATGCGGCTGAAGGACCAAGGCAGTGTGCGCAGGGTGAACGTAATTGCGCGTCTGCGTGGATGCTGCGCGCAGACAGAGAGCCGGGGGTTTTATCGATTTTACACGCGCATCCCTGCGATGACATGGCGAATGCTAGCGGGTGCTCCTAGATGTGATTCGAGAGTCGAGAGCCACACAGTCGAGCGCATAATGCGGAATTTGCATTCGTGCTCACGCAACCGTGAACATATGACGTTGACGTTGCAGCTTTTTAGGATTTAGCGATTCGGAACACTTGGAATTGCCATGCAATTGGGATTCGACGTATTTTATATCTAATGGGACATTCCTCGTGCCAACTGATGTGTATGTGCGCGTGACATTAATAGATTGTTGGTACTAATGATTTGCCACGACGACGACGACGACCCTTCCGTTCCAATTCGAAATGAACGCGTCACGCAGTCACACAGACGCGTTAATACGGCACGTTTTCGATGATTCCCATGCGACTCGCGATTGAAATTGGTGGACGGAAGTGGCGTCGGCGACACGCGACGAATGACGCGACTATACTATAGTATGTATTTCGGCAACTTGTTCGCCTCGCGGGGCTGTTCGAGAGGGGTGCTTGCGTGTTGTTCACCCTCCGACGTCTTGACACTTGCAACTACTATCGTACACTCATGGAATATCGTTCATACAAATCCAACCATCGCTCGGAATGCAAACAGATGTTGCATTGGCAATTATTTCGTCGCCAGCTTTGTGATTGCATTATATGTCATCATCACGCGACACGACCGAACAATTCAATAATAAAGACGATGTGCGCGAGTCGCAGAGTTAACTCGCGCGACAACGCGTTCAATTGCATTCGGTTGTTTCCATCTACTCGCATAGTCAGTTTCCACTGTGTTTGAAAGCGGTCGTCGTTAACGCCGAATGAATTATATCGGTGCATTCTACTATAGTAGTACATGCGTGCTTGTGGCGTGTGTATGCCGCCAGTACATTATGTGCGTACTGACACACGTTAGTCGCACACACGCAGCCGCATACGCTAATATAAACTTCAACGGGGCCCCAGCCACCGGCGGCAACCGGCGGCAACAGCGACGCGTGCATGTACGCCTCATCCAAAGCCGCCAGCAGAGCCAGAGCGCCGCTTTGCGTGTGCGCGTTAACGCTGGGCGCTCGCTCGTTCGCTCACAGTGCGCGTACGAATATAGAACAACGATCCATGAAATATGGGTCTCACTCTGTCCGTTGTGCGTTGCCTCCGTGGTTGCCGCCCATGGCACCCAGCCACAACACAACCAGCAGTCCATATCCGAAATACGGTGCGCACGTGCATGCGTGTAAGCGTGTACGCTCTGGCGTATGCGCTCCAGTTGGTGCCAGACTATTTATGCGTGTGTGCTGATGTGCATGCGCCGCCTCATCGTCGCGTGCATGAGTAGGTACACGCCAGACGGTGAACAGTGAACATTGTTTGCGCCCAAATAGCGTTCCAGCATTTTCCTATTTTCAGGCTGCGGTATTTTTGGGGAACTCGTGCGTGCGGCGTTAGTGCGTTCGCGCTTGGCTGGCCATATATTATGCAGCGCGCTTCCTGTGTTGAATTTTATGAATTGGGCGCTAAAATAGACAAATTGGTTCCATTCAAACCAGAACGCTCGTCACCTGTCCCCCGAATGCGTTGTTTTGAGTGACCTAATCGGACCACTTTTAATTAGCGCACGAACACGCGCGCATCTGCGGGCACGCGGCGTTTTCCCAAACTAGTGACCGAAATGTGTATATGGCATTGATTGACGGGTCGGACCGGCGTCTAGGGCTCGCTGAGTGCCGCGGCCGGAGTGAGTAGGACGCTTTTTGCGATCGATGCGAAGAGATTAGGTTCGGAAGAGGTCGCATCGCGTCTTCTTTGTGTCAAATGAGACGGGCCCATCGTGTTTACACTTTCGTGCGTATAAATAGTCCATGACCTACATCATCACATCACACAGCAGAATAAAGCCGAACGGCTGTCGCGTTTCAATGTGACATTGTCGTGCATGCATATATAATATTAGTAGTTGTGCGTGCGTGTGTGGTGTGTGTTTTGTAGTAGTGCTCGTGTCTGATCGTTTGGCATGTGTGCAAGTGTGCGTGTGCGTGTGTACGCGTGTTCGCGTTTGATGAAGGTGCCATTTGCCGCACGCAATGTCGTCGTCGTCGTCACAAGTGGATGGGGCCTAGGTATGCGTGCGCAAACGATTGAATCGGCTCAGTGATTGTACACTGCTAGCACACATGTACTATGCACACGTTTTATGTATGGCAATCTGTGATGTGACACACACGCACGCACATACGTACCTGCTTCCACTCCGGCGCAGGTGAAACACACCTTCGCGAGAACCCATCACTTTTGATATTTGTGAGAAGTGCTGCTGAGTGCGTGCAATGCAGACAAATGACCGTGCTGGACGCTGCAGCAGCAGCTTGACAATGCGCGCCGACTTGCATACTGAATCTGAAGATCAAAACTGAATGGGCACGGGCTCGATACGCTCGACTCGGTCAGCACGTAGCATGTGATGTGTGTTGGAGTGGATCCATTTGCATGAGTGAGTCGTCGTCATCGATGTGGTGTTTCTCTACTGGTTGTGACGACAACGCGTTGACGGAGACGACGCGACGATTCGGTCTGTGAGACACGCTTGACGAAACAGCGCTGGCAATGCGATGGTATTATTCTGTGAGGCTATTGTGTCCAGACCGGAAGGCGACAATGAAATGAATTTACATTTGAGGAATTGTGGGATTCTGTGTGGCGGTATCGTAATGTTGCAATCGATGTCGCATTATAGACTGAGGTCGGTTGGGTTTGAATTGTCTTATAACAGTTTTGTTTATTTGTATCTAGGACACACTCAAACCCACCACGCTTTAAGTTGGGTATGGGTTGGGTTGAGTATGGTGAAGGGCACGCATGTATGTTTATTCTACCACTCACCAGGTGGCGCACTTAGCCAAGACACGTGCGTTGTATAACAAAATAGTGTATACTGTAGCTACCTCTACAGGAAACATAGCGAACGATCCAACCGATTCAGCCGATGCTAAAACATGTATTTTTTTATTCAATTTCCTTACAGAAACCGAAGGCGACCAGACACAAGTGCCCAACCTGCCATGGGGTCCGCTTTACTGTGTGCTCCAGCAGGACGAGCAATCCTTCACAGCCTACTGCAGCGAAGAGCTATCGGTAATTTTGGATTATTATTTATTTTGATTTCATTTTCAATTACGCGTAGACAACACTCTTGATCGCTAACATTATGTATACTCTCTGCAACACTCTGTGCTAACACACTAACACGGGAAAGATTTTTCCGGCCACACCCAACAAGGACGTGAAGGTAATTGTCGCACTGCTGTCGTAGCACTAATTTTAAAGCCTCAAAATACAGCAGTAGGTGAATTAATTCGTTGATCGGTGGAAGTTGTATTCAGGCCTATGTCATAGCAAAGGCACTAGAGCACTACATCTAAACATGAAATTCCAATATATGCACAAGAAATCGTGAGACCGATTTTCATTATGAACCTCTACAGCATATAAGATTCGAACGGATTATTGGAAAATTAATCGCATTATGTATGTTTTAAATTATACGCATTCCTTTCTGAGGCCTAGCGCTGTTCTTCCAAAGGCAACCAACGTTTTCGGATTTTATTTGAGTCGTTAAATCGTTACAATGTTGTAACAAGAAAGAACTTTAACCTTCCTAGAAGCATTTCATATCGATTGTCTTACGTTCTACGACTCAATTCACCTACTGCACCATATCCGTAAAACATGCCACTCAATATAAATGTATCTACTATCGCATCCTCGCGCACTTGCGACATCAATCCCTCAATCCAGCTCACCGATATGCTGTTCGCCGACTTTCCGCGCGTGCGCCTCGACCGCTGCCGCCAGCCCATCAGTCTGGCGCCGACGCTTCGCGAAGTGCCCGAGGAGAACGAGACGGCCGATCCGGCCGGTCTGTACACCTCGCAGCAGCCCTCATCGTTCAGCTTCCAGATCGGTTCCAACAGCATATTAGGTAAGTGGCGGATCACATTTCACCTGTATGAGCAAAGAAATGTGCTCACACGTTCGCGCCATGAATGCGACGCGAATTACGCAAAATTTGCGTGTGCTTTTCGCTCTGTATTATGCCGATATGATACTCCGCTGGGAGCTGTGAGCCGCGCATGCGACACACCCAACATTTGTGTGCCATATACGCGTTCGTGCTGACGTGTTGGTAATAACATGAAATTCGCACACGAGCCACGCCACACGTTCGGATCACACGCCGCCCGTTTATGGCTTAATACAAGTCTGCGGTTGTAATTGCTCTGCGTGTGAGCAGGAAGAGTCTCAGCATGCAGGCTTTGCTGCACTGTGTGCTACTCTCGCTACTTGCGTACTTCTCACACAAATACACCATGAGCGACAACTGCTGTTACATCTGTACCGTCGTAGAATGGAACTAGTATTGGTTGGGCTCGTTCACACTAATCTCTATTTTGGATTTGGCGTTGAGTCAAACGTGCGACATACCTTGAATGGTAAAATCCATATAATCCCAGAAAACGCATTCGGAGTCTTGCATTGCACTTTGTTCGATCAAATGTGCACATTCATATCTCTGTTGAAGTATTTATCAGATCAGGAGTTTTGACGCAGGGTGTACATTCACTACCACAATCTTCAATCAAACGATGGCATGCCCGTCATGTCACACAGAGCCAATGACAAAACCGCTCACACACACATCCCACATAATATGTGCATAGAAGGAAGTGGAATTAATTGCGTTCGCCACATAATCTAACCCATATACAAGTCTCCGAGTCTGAGCATGCACGCACGCTGAGCTGATATGCATAGAAAGTGGACACCGCATGCACGCACAATTACTATACACGACGACGGCGGCGGTATAATTTACGGCCAGTGCTTTCTGCTTTGCCTCCTCGACGTCCCACACGCACGCACGCACACGCGCACGCAAGTATGCTGGCAATTTAACCATCGCATCGTCACACCGTCGCAGACGCAGAGATTGCATGTGTGCGCTTATGCTGATGCTGCTGGCGCTAATCTCGAGCCGATGTCAATCGCATATGCACGTGTGCGTCCATTCGGTCGCGTGTTGTACGCGCCGTGTGCACGCGTGTTTCGTGTCCGGCGTCCAATGACCCATAAAAACGGGCGGACAAGCCGTCGTCCGTTCGACAGGCTCATGGTCTGGCTGATTTATTTGCAGTGTTCGCTCTCTAGTATGTCTGCTCTAGTTATACGCGTGTACCTGCCTAGGGCGGGACTTCCGTGTCAATATTGTGTCAGGATTTCGAACGGGCACACCGGCAGCACCGCGGGCAGACCGGTGGTGAGAGCTAACGAGCTGCGCGACAGCTCTACGACGCGTCCAGGATGTAATCAACGATACGCGAGTTTCGTTGAAATGCCTTTCAATCTGAGTGTGTGTGTGCGTGTTTGTCTAACGAAACAAACAAAAGTGCGATACTGCGAGCGATGCGGTCGTTTTCTGCAGAGTTGGCTTAATTTTGTTTGTATACACATTCACATAATGCATTCACAACCACATATGAAACGAATGCACAATGTGTACGACGATGTGGTCTTTGCGCAGGTGCTCAGTGTTCAGTTTATATTATGAAAGAGAGCCGAACGCGCATGCCCACCTATTCATCAGACACCGACACCACAAAGTGCATACGTACTTTACGAGTGCTCTTAACTCGCATTATAATTATACATTTACACCTCAAAGTGTCCGTGTAATGCAGTAGGTAGATGCGCCGCTCTTTTTTCTCAGCCCACCAAGAAAACTCTCGCTCATTTTCCCTTGAGCTGCGGTGTGAGCGTGTACTGACACACAGACGGAACAATTGAGGCGGTATCACACACATGCCTACATGCATACACACATGCAAGAGCTAATGCACACATACATAAACTCAAGTATAGAGTAGATGTGAGTGAGTCTGTTTGATGAAGATATTCGTTCTGCTTGCTTGTTCTAGTTCCGCATTACACCTTCAACTTATACGCAAAAGCATTTCCGTGTTGCTCTAAAAACACCCGTTAATCAATGATACCAATTTTCAAAATCTTAATATCAAATGCTGCTGCGCGAATCAGACTATCGAAGTGAGAAGACGGGTCGTTTCACATTTCTTTAATTTCACATATTCTCGTACGCGTTTTCATCTAGCTTCTCACCGCCCATTTACTCTACTCACACGAACACAGACTTGTAGTCTAGTCCGTGTGTGTGTGTGTTGTGGTGGGCTCAGTGGGGTTTTCGTTTCGTATCGCGCATGTGTATGCGGTTGTGTCGAGTGCCATAGCGGCGGCGGCGGGAATCACGGTTGGTCTGGCACCGCACGCGAAGCACACACTCCGAGCTCCGAGCACCAGCGTCGAGTCGGCATATCGTCGGCATACAAGCGCGCTCGTTGCGCTCGCGCATTAGTCGCTACAGAGACTTGCTCTGAGCCAGCCAGCCGACGCCGCCAGCCGCCAGGCCAGTCAGTGCGCAAGTGTCGAAAGCGACGGTGTTCAATTCGCCCGCCGGTTCGTGTGTGCGGTGCGCGTTCGTGTGCGAATCGTTCGCCAAAATTCTGTGTGCTTAGTGTGGCGTATTGTTCTCGCGTGTTTTGTGCGATCGCGTTAAATTCGCGAACCGTGACGACTCGACGCGATCGTGTTCGGTGGTGCGTTTGTTGTGTCGCCTCGTGAGTGGGATTTTGTGATTTGAAATGATATAATTTTATGAATCGTCACATGGAATCAACTGTGCACCATGTCAATCTCTGATGTGATAGTTGAATGTGGGCGTTTGCATGTCTGTATGTGCATGACTGGATCTGTGAGACTGAATGTATGAATATGTAATAGCTATATTTCCAGAGCTGATTGAATGATATATCGCATGTATCATTTAATCAGCGAGTTCGACGGAATTGGTGTTCTGTGCTCTGCTCTGTTCTGCTCTACTCTCCGTGTACTATGTTTGTGTGCCGTCTCAATTAAGCCAATTGGCCGACGAAACGATCTTTGGCATGAGCCATGAGCAGCCCGAAGATCGCAAGCGCGCACATACAATTCCGCACTGTGTTGTCGCATGCGCCACATATACGAATGTGGTGTATACGATCGCTGCTTGACACGCTTGCCTCGTGCGCGCAATGTAATTGCCATTTACACATACGCGGCCGCGATCCATACCACAGATAGAAAATGCGCGTTTTTTCGCTGTTAGTTAACCCAGTTTCGTATGCACAGCCCAAACAACACGCATAACATACACGCACACACATCCGCGAACTAACGAAGCCACCGAATATTGCACATCACCGCTGTTGCTGCTGCTGCTGCTGCTGCTGCTTCATCGAGCAGCCGCTTGTAGTCGCGCCTTAGCGGTTCATTCCGAGATACGGTTAGATGTGCAAATCACAAGTCAAATCATGGTGTACGTACATATGTTATATTCATCCATACAATGACGGCAGCGCGCGCGTAGAGAATTGCGAAAAGACGTGCCTTTGGTCCGTCAATGCGCAATACGCTGCGCACTTGCACACACACAACCAAACAAGTAATAATGCGTGCCTGTGCGTATTGTGTACACACACACACACATTGCCGACATAATGATGACTATGTTTTGCCTAGCACATACACATACTGCAAGAACCAGTGTGCGGTATGCAAAAACCCATCGAACTGATGTGCGCGCAAAAACCTCTTTGACTCCATTTATACGAATGTGTGCTCGCGCCCTCAATAAGCTCGCGCGATGTTGTGACGCAACCCAGCAAACCTGCATGTTTATTATGTTGTCTTTGAGCGGCTGCAACATATTCGCTTTGGTGTGTGTGCGCGTGCGTGCAAAGTGCAATGTTTTTGTTCCGTGTTGAGCAACGTTCGCGACGAACTGCGACTGCGACTGTCTGCTGTGACTGCGATTTGACTGTGATAATGTGCTCCAACAAAAGTGGACGCAACGACAACTCGTTGGCGGCGTGGTGGCATCACGCGGCGGGAATCGGTACTTCACTGTGTCTGGCTGTCTATTATTTATGAGGCACACGCACCGCCGAACGTGCGCGAATGCTTGTTATTGTGTACGATATCTCATTGTGTGCGCCACAGTGCAAGATTGGCGCCCGCACGCACAAAAATGCAAGGGAAGTCTGAAAGAAATCTGCCTTTTGTGTTGGCTCTGTCAGTCAGTCAGACACTGCTGGTGCTGGTGTTTGTGTGCAAATAGCATCTGTCTGTGTTCGAAAAGTTGTGGGAACTCTCTTTTGTGTGTTATTCCGTGTACATGTCTTACTCCACATGTACGACGGCATATTTTAATTGCAGCTGTGTCGCAAAAACACATGCAAATCCCGACGAGTTTCTCATCCACTCGTCGTCGTCTGGCTAAATATGAGAAGCATATTCTTCAGATCGTCTGCACACACACACACATATGCTGATGGGTTAGATATCGTTGATGTGCCAGTTCCGGCAAGCACGAGCGAGGAACATGACGAACAAGACGTTTTCGGATTTATGGCAGGCGCTGCACGACGACGACGCCGTCTAATTGGGTGTCTCCGCAAACTAACCTTGACGCGTTCACGCCCATCGCTAGCGCCTAAATACCCGAGCGATGGTTGGCGCGCACAAGCGGTTTGGCTTTAGCTGAAAGAGACTCAAGCGCGCGCGCGAATTACGCTCAGCTCGGGCGGCACACTCCATCATTACATAGACGCGACTCTAGTGACGGCAGCGTCTTGGCGTTCCGTGTCTGCGACGCATAATTCTCTATGATGTGTGTGCACACTTTCTCGAGGAAAACGAAGACGACGACGAAGAAGATGCCGATGGATTGTTGCGACTGCAATTTCGCGTTGTCGCTTCAGCTTGAGCATTCGTCGTCGTTGTTGCCAGTAATGCTTGCACACACACACACACTCTCAGTCATTATGGCAATCATCCAATTTAAATAAAATGCCAGGCGGCGTCACGCAGACGCGGAGACGAGGAGACGAGATGTTTGGCGTTTCTGCAGCGCCCAGTTACATGGGTCGCGTCTTACGTCTTACGTGCGTATCGACTTGTTGCAGTGTGTACGTGTGTGTGTCGCCTACAAAGCTGCGTCGTTTTTCGTGTGATGTATGCGAGCGCCGGCACGAGCTTGACGATCACGCGAATGCTGCGTTCATGACCATCATCACTAAATTTAGATCATGCGTGTGTGTGGTGATGTTGATGGTATGGGTTTTCCGTATAGGCGAATTGATGAGTTTTATTTCTGTTGTGTTTTTTCTACATTGGGAATGCATAAAACACGCCGCAGACCAAACACCAGTGCATATACACAGACGAACGCAATGAACGAACGAATGAACGCGTCATTGAACTAACCACTCACCACCACTCTCACCGCCTGTTTGGTGTTAACAAACTGGCCGGGCGTGCTTTTCTTCGCGGAGCGCGCGAAGCATTGGCGATCGTTATCGTTTCGTCGACGTCGAACATCTACACTATAGTGCACTGTTGCAGTGTGAAACGTATTGGCGCAGACTGTCGTGGTGTTATTACACCTGTGTGTGCATATGCGCGAATGCACAGCACAGACGGTTACTAGAGTGAAATCGGAAACAAATCCGCTGAGCCGATAGCTCGTCGGTTATGGATTCCGACGAAAGCAGCACGTGAGCTTGAATGTTCGCCTAGGTTATTATGGCTTGGCACATGTAAACGAAACTAGTTTCTTGCATAATCCGACACACTGGCGGCAAAAAGATGAACCTAAAACTACACAGCTACGGTTACATCGAAACGATGTCATTTGTGGTGCATTGACCTGTGTGCAATGCTTCGCGTTTTTACATGCCAGTTGGTTTATTACCAATCGAACGCACTTTTTCTTATCACCCCCGATGGGGTGGTGCGTGTTTTTGTGTTTGATTGAACCACGTGTTCGATATCGCGAGTTAAATAAACAACGCGACTGCTTTCCAGACGAGTCGCCGTTACAATAATTCAGCCTTTGTGGTTGTTTTCCATTGCACCGAATGTGTGCCGTCGCATGTGC
The DNA here is from genome assembly GCA_024741255.1 of Exechia fusca. Taxonomy (NCBI): domain Eukaryota; kingdom Metazoa; phylum Arthropoda; class Insecta; order Diptera; family Mycetophilidae; genus Exechia; species Exechia fusca. The sequence goes on along the minus strand of JANTBZ010066621.1, from coordinate 813 downwards.
ACACGGTTGTTTATACTACTAGTTAGGTATAATGTATGGTTGTTAGTATGTGTGCGTGTATCTGAGAGCGAACGATACACTCCAATTCCGATAAGACCACAGAACACGCAGAACGCTCGCCTCGAACATGAAATTGTGTTCTTGGCCGTGTGTTTATGCTCACCTACATATGCGTTCTTTATCTAGTGATTGATTTATAATTTCAACGGTTGTTGCAGCCCGCTAGTGCTATGTTTGATAAATTGGTGGCTATAAACGTGCTGATATAATCGGCAGTGGCGGCATCAGCAAATCAATGTGTGTGCGTGTGAATTTAATTTGTCGTTAGCATCGACGTCGTCGTCGTCGTTGTTTTGTGGTCTCTGATCACGTCCCACTTCCGCCCAGTATCCGTTGCGAAACCACTCATCACGCAACGCATTCACACTTGTTTGGCTTTGAGAAAATAATAAAATATGTACATCCAGAGTGCTCACTAACGTGCGAATCCCACCGGCCGCAGTCACACACGTTACACGTATTGTTGTATTCAGATTCAGTGGTGCAACTGGGATGAATGCGCCGGATTTCAGCGTGATGATGTTTGACCAATTTTTCAGCACGCGGCATCGGCGAGTGACGCAACCACCAGTACAAAAGGCGGGCACACATAAATTAATTACAATTTTGGTTTGGCACCGTTGTGGTTGTGGCATTGTGTTTGGTGTGTTCGTGTGTGTGTGTGTGTGTGTGTGTGTGTGTGTGTGTGTGTCCGACGTCGACCGTCATCGCTACAAATTTAACCGCTAAACCACCCCATATATTCGTGAATTT
>JANTBZ010066510.1:0-22156 GCA_024741255.1 Exechia fusca | reverse complement strand
AATAATCTTGAAAATATTTTGTATCTGGGAAATATTGACTTTTTTATTGAGGGGAGATGCTTTTTCTCTTACAAAAAGATTTAGTTCATTTGGAGCAAATGTACAGCAAGTGTCTTGTTAAATTATAGTGTTACCCACTGTATATACACACAGAACCAATTATGCTTTATATGCGAGCGTTTTGCGCGCGCGCAATGATCAAAGATGGATTTCCGCCGTTCGGCGCGCGGTGTTCGCATGGTATCATGTTCATATGTGCACACATGAACATGCGCCCGTGTTAACTGATGGATATCTGACATAACGGCATTTTGTGGCTTCAATGGATGGTGTGTGTGGTGAGGTGCACTTGAGTTGGCTGCCTGCGGATAATGCACACTTGAGCGCACACACACCGACACTGGCTCACATGCGCCCGCTTACATGCTCACATGCTCACATCGGAGCAGGTGCGAGCGAGCGCATCGTTTATTCAATATCGTATTTTATTCGATTGCCGTGCGGTGTGAATAAGTTATGCGGGTTTGGTGATTCCTGCGATATCGGATCATTGTTATGATGCTGAATGTGAATAGTTTTTCTGTATTCGTAATATACGACTTTGAACATGTTAGAATACAGATTAGCCAATTTGTTCCATTTAGGTCTTGATTCTAATAATGACATTTAGAAGATTAATCAAAGTTAGAGTCGTAGATATTTGCGTACTTCGTTCTTCTACGTACTTCGTACGAACTTCGTTCATCAATTCGTTACCTATTTATGCTTTAAAACATCACTTCTCAAAACTTTTCAATAAAATATGCGGGTTTGGCTCAAGTGATTTCTTTGAAATCAGATCATTGTTAAGCTGCTAAATATGCATACCAGTGTCGTTGAGTTGGTGCTTTCAAACTGTTTCTATATTCGCATCATTATGTCTTCATTCTAATGATGACATTTAGAAGATCCGTCAAAGTTATTGTCGCAGAAATGTGCGTGCTCGGTTCTTCTTAAAACACCCATCAATTCGTTACCGATGTATGCTTAATTCTACTTCTCTAATCGATGAGTGATTCGCATTTAGCATAATATTCTCCACAAGTTGATGATTTCCATCACTTACCGGTACGGCGAGTTCAGGCACAGCTCACGGCACTCGTCCACGCTGGACACGTCCTGGTACACCGAGTCGACCGTCTTCAAAATCCGTCCGGACAGGCGCTTGAATTCGCACAGCTTGTTCGGCTCCTCGGCGCAATTGTTCTCCAGATAGTCGACGCCTGTGTATTTGAATGAAGCGAAGCGTTAGCCAGTGTGTGATTGAATGTATAAATACGACGCGAATGAGCGCCAAGCGTATCGTTGCCTGACGGTCGTGCATCGATACACCCATGTTACTCCATCTATGCTATACTATGCACTCACCATCGGCCTGTTGGAAAGAACTGGAGCCGGCCAGCGTAATTCGATCCATTTCGGACAGCTCGCAGACGCCCGTCGTCGGATAGTAGTTGGCAGAGCTGCAAAAAAATAAATGTTGCGGAATGCAAATTAAGTACATGTTCGTAATGTATCATACGGAGTTTTGATTGATCAGCCCGCGGCGGCGACGGCGGTCTATTTGCTCAGCAGTGAAGCATGTCGCCGATAAATCGACGACGAAAATGACACACTGATTAATTTGCGACACGCGGTTCGTTGAGCACAGAACGGTGTACGATGGTAATGTGTATCGACCTGGCAATATACCCCATATACAATATGTTGTGTGTATGATTAAATCGACCCGGCCATGTCCGCCCGGCCAGGCAAAATTATGGTCACCACACACACGCACGCACGCCTGTGCGGTGTACGCCCTCGAATCTATCCGCCGCCGCTGTCGCTCGAGTATGTGTGTATGTGCGCATTTATTGCTTATTATAATCATCTTTGCCACATTTGTTTGGCATTTATTATTATAATAATATGTACGTCGCCGTGTACACGACGTCTTGGAGCTATGCTGCCCGAAACAATGGGACCATAAAAACAAACACTTTAACTAGCCAACCGCCGCCGCCGCCGCCACACAACGAGAGCCACTCAAGCCAGATAGAAGAGAGAGACCCCCTACAACCACCAGCACTACCAACACCATCACGTAAGCGCATAGCACCATATGAGTGGATTGCGATTGCGCACAGCTTGTTATGTCTTATGGTGGTGGTGTTTGTGTGCGGCGGCGCGCGCTTTGCGGGTTGACTGGCCAGTATTTTTATCAAATATATAAATGGAATAAATGATGAGCTCCAGCGCAATCGAACATGCACCGGATAAATGTGAACGAACACACACACACACACGGGCTATGCTGCACAACAACGAACGACGACGACGAGCCGTTTAATATGTTTATGCTGTGCGAGCTGCTTGCGAGCTCGATCGAATGTGTTGCTGCAGCGCAGGCAGCAACAGCCAGCACATTCCAAACGGATGATCGAGGATCGATTTAATACGCATTAGGTATCCTGATCGATAAATGTGTGTGTGTGTGTGTGTGTGTGTATAATAGGCCCCCCGAACCGGGTCCAAGAGCGCGCGCACTCGCGCATCAACAGGCACCAAAGCGCAAAGCGCACCGGAGAGGCTCTGCTGATGGTGGTGGTGGCGGAGGTGCAAGTAGATGCAGATTATAAATACCGTCGAGTGCATACGCATGTGTGCGGCGCATTGTTCAGGCCGCGTGGAGGGCTGTCAGAGGAATGGATGCATTGACATGGGGCGATGAGATAATGCTGGGCTAATTTGCACTAATGTGGGTGCTTGAACTAGAGCCGTAAATCAAGTATGATCAGATGAGGATGCGAGGGATTTGAGTATATTGTATTTTGTTTCCAATTAGTTAGTCACTCATTAAAGTCATGTTCTTATGCTACTATGCTACAGTCGGTAGAAACAAGTCAACAGACGAGTTGTTGTTCAAAATTAAAGCGTTGTTTTCTGGCCTGTCTAGAAACATATTTGATAAGATTCTTCTTGTCAATTGTGATGAATTTATCTCTTCATACGTTGCGAAAATTGTAAATAATGTACATTGTTTTATGCCAAAAAAGTCAAGAGACGGTCATTCCACTTCCATATTGTGGAGACTGTAACTTTTGTCTGTAATGTCAGAATGAGTATTTCACACAACCTGCAGAACCATCGACAATCATTCCAATCATGCTTATACCAATACTAATGGTCAGATTTTGTTAGATTTCCATCTATCGATAATATCGCCACCGATATCGATATTCTCGCATAAAAACGCACAGCCCCACCCTGCCCAATAGCCGCCGCCGCCGCCGCACACAAATATCTTCAATCCGCTCGAGATGCACTTGCTCATCGAGCGAGCGCGCGCGCGCGTTCATTGATGCGTAGATCATTTTTCCGAACGCGGACGCGTGTCGGCATTTATGAAAATCGTTATTTTTTTCTGCGATTCGCTGCCCGCCGCGCCGCGCGCCGAACAAGAAAAAGGGTTTCCCCGGGCCCATTTGTTGTGGTGGCCGTGGCTGGCCGGAGAAGCGAGGCGAAGGCGAGCGTGACTGACGACATGTTAACGCTCTCTGGCCGCGGCCGCGGCCGATGCCCACAAGAGTCATCGATCTCTTCGATCAAAAACCGGACAAGCGAGCACCAACCTGCAAACGCGCGAGCGGCAATCGCGCGCGCGCGCGTCGAATGGGGCGACCGAGTATGCACGTATGTGTGTGTGTGTGTGTGCGCTGAATCTATCTGTGTTTTCTCTGGCTCCCATCCAGTCCAGGCCAGCCAGCAAGCGACGACGAAGGCACTCGCCGGCGATGATCTTATCGCGTCATGTGCGCAATGTGCACATTTGCGCGAACACGCGTGCGCGGGTGGTTGGTTATTTAAAGTTCACACACACACGATTGGAACACAAACACATTCTGCTGAAGTGCTGTGTGTCCGCGCGTGTGTGGGTAACCCACACACATCTCTCTGCAGCTAGCGAGAAAATCGTAATCGCATGTGTGCTGTGCGGCTGTGCGAGACTGCCTTTGCAGCGGATTTGTGGATTAATCCGGTGCGCGGTATTTCGTCGATTAATCTGGTGGCATCGATCTGCGAAACGGGGCGATCGATGCGCGATATTTTTTCCGCCCGCCGTCCCGCGTCCGACGTCGTCGTGGCCATTCACGTCGTCGTCGTGTTCGCCATCCATTAGATTCAATATCCTCGCGCGATTTACCCACCCACATCGCACTCGCACATCGATCGCGAGTCGAGTAGGTATGCGATCACTTTTATGTTGGTGCACTCTTGGCACGCTGGTGCACTCGAACTTGTGGTTATGCTGCTTCTTGCCACACACACACACACACACGTACGCATCTGCGTGATATTTGAAATTAATTATCTTTTCAGTGCCTTCAGTGCGCGAGTTACGTGTGTGTGTCTGTCTGCCTGCCTGTGTGCGAGCATAGCCATTATTTCGTAACGATTGCTGGCTGCGCTGCAAACCGTGTGATGATATGCTGTGTGTGTGAGAGTATGCTGTGTGTGTGTGTTAACACAATCAGTCGGGGTAATTTACACCCAGACTCCTCGCGCGCGCGCTACTCGACGCGTATATTTATACTCATTTGCCCGATTGAATAATATATACGTTCGTGCATCCTCGGATATATCGTGTATATAGCAGAAAAACGAATCAACGCAGCGACGCGCGGAAGAAATGCAGCACTGCTGCTGCTGCTGCTGCTTCTGCTGCGGATTATTGTGTTTACGCACAATCAGTCAAGTGTGGCGCGCATCTGATTAACAACGACCGACAGCCAGGCAGAAGCAGACAAGTTCTAAGACTTCGTCTGCATATGTGCGAATCACATCATACGCACATGCGGCCTAATACATCTTATTTACTTATGCAATGCTACCGCACCGCATTTCCGCATTGCGAACACAGCAAAACGAACAGTATACTGTATACCTGAGCGTGTGTGTAATATATTTACGCACATGCGTGCATTATGCGCACGCACGCACGCACGCACATTCTTCGAGTGTGTGTAAAATGAGAGATCAATTGAACCAATCACGGCCATTATCGGCCATTACGCATCAGTTGCATCACATGGCAGGTAGGCACACAAGGCAAAGGTGCGCGTGTCGGTCGGGTGATGTATGCATGATATACACCGTTATTATTATCATGAAGGCACGCGCGCGCACGCCGAGAAGAGCAGCCGAGCCGGTGTGTGTTGTACTGTTCCGTTCTGTTGTGTTCTGTTCAGTGTGTGCAGTTTTATGTTGTGGCATGCACACACACACACACACGTATCGCGCGCGCGAGCTCACTCACGCGTTATTTTACGACGCGAACCCGTACACTCGCTCTAGCGGTGGGCAGGTTGCGTGAATTATGCTGCGGTTATCATGCGTAACCGCACACATGCAAATGGCTTATCATTACCACCATGTGCGTGCGTGTGCGTGCGTGTGCACGTGCCGCTGCCGCATGCGCGCCCAAGTGTTGGCAAGTGCGTGTGCAACACGGCCGCAGAATGTTATGTAACAGCGCAGCAGAAGAGCGCTTCTCTATGCTGTTCCTTATTCATAAGCGTATGCGGTTTTTTTGCTTCTATGTTGTGTTCGATGTTGTGTCGTTCGCAGCCTGCATTGTAAGTTGGCTCGGGCTGGCTGGCGTCGTTCGCAATCGCATCTTTGCTCGTAAACATTCAGCAAATGCCCCCCCTTGCGCCCGATCATACACGACGAAAGCGGCTGGCGGCAACAAAGACGGGCGGTGTGTGCACTGTCAAGGTTTTTGCCGTTCATCCACATCGGCTGGCAACATATTGCAGACGGAGCCGCTGCTTATAAGTACGAATCATTTGCGCGAACGCCGCCGCCGCCGCCGTCGATTCTATTAAATAATTAGACGTTAATTATCGTTAAGTGTGTGTGCGCTTGCGCTTGCGCCCGAGCACGTGCCGGCGAAATGTTGGCATATTTTTTACGACCACTCATTTAATGATCGCCGCCGCCGCCGCCGCCGCGTGCGCGCACATGTGTCTGAAAATCACTTTCGCATAATGTGCGTGGAGCGAACACGGCGCGCTTGCCAATCACAGACGGCAGCAGCAGCAGCAGCATAGCAAGCTTCTTTTGACTGCACACTTGCACACACTACAATCGCGGCGGCGGCGGCTTCGGTGAATATCTCTCCTCACCTCGATGTGCGGCGCGCGCGCGCACACATGATTGAGAACCGCGCACGCGCACTCGCACAGCCGCACCGACTAAAATAACCATCATGGTTTCGCGGAGCACAATTTGCCAGTGCGAAGATCGCACTTAATATGCGCCCCGATTGAGCAGATAATTTGTCTGGCATTAAGCATGGGCGCGAGGAGCGTAAAAATCAGCAGCCAAAGAAACGACGACGCCGCGAGAACACGCAACAAGAACACGGCCGCCACCTTTGGCCGCCGCCGCTGTGTCATGCCATTAAATCAGCTACGCACTTGGCGCGCGCGCGATTGGACGCGGGTGTGCTTCGGCTGGCTGGCTGGCTGTCTTCGGGCTGTTTTGCCTGCCGCAATTGTCTTCTGGCTGTTGTGGATGCTGTGGCCGACGCAATGGCGTCTTGGACCGCTCCGGGTGGCGGCCGTTTGTCTGCTGCAGCGATGTTTGCACACGTAACCACCACCAATTCCAAACACAAACGGGTAACAGTTTTAAATGGTCGCTCGATAAATAACGCCGAACGGTGTTTGTTAGATATGCACACATATCACTGACATTTAATTATATGCCTATGCTGTATGTTGATGTGTGCATGTGCAAATGGCCAGACATTCACACACTGAGCGTTGCGTTGGGCGGAGTTTATTGTGTGTGATGTGGTGTTCGCAAACATACTAAATCACACTTTCCATTTGGTTGGCTTGACACGGTGGTGTGCTGGTGTAATTTACGTGTGCACACATAGATGAGGTTGGTGAAAAATCGTTGAATATTTTTCATCCACGATGTTGTTTGCAAAATAGGTTATACCTGTTGCTGTTTAATTTGAGCATAAGTTGAAAACAACATTGTAATGTTCTTGTTCTTTCATCATGAAGCTACCTCAACAAATTCTGCACCCACCCAATAGCAATGCACAAGTGTAGTAGTCACTACACAAGCCGGTTCAAGTTCAAGTTCAGCGGTGTACGCACGCATGTTTTGCACACCGAGTGCAGCGAAGACGAATAACATGCGGCAGCGCAGAGCGTGAGCGTAATTGAATTTTGCGTACGCGCTCTCTATGTACACACACACATCGGTTGCATCGTTGGCAACCGCACCACCCAGAAACACACCACTGTCGTTTCCTTTGATTATGCTGCGGCATCAACATTGCGCTTGCGCTCGCGCTCCGCGTCCGTGCAAATTAGTGTGAAATTAATTCCACTTCGTCGGCGGCGTTATTTGCAGTTAAATTTGTATGTGTGTGTGAGTTCGTGTGAGCTCACACGAGGCATCCCTAGTTACACTCCGCGGCATTATTATTCCTTCCATTCCGACCAACCGACCGACGGGCAAAAAAACACCACCACCAACTTTTAATACGTATCGGTGTGTAATGGGTGTTCTTTTCATCATCGTAATGCGCTTCGATTTAACCGCAGTCGCAGCAGCAGCAGCAGCAGCAGAGGCTGAGCGGTCTCAGGGCGCATTGGCCGGCACTTTAATGAAAACAAATCGATTCCGCGACTAAATATTGTTATTATTTTATTAAGATAAGGCGAGCACGACGGGGCAAGCATACAGCGATGAGCTTCACTCAACAACCGACGACGTCGGCGATGATGTGATGTTGATGCTCTGCTCGGTGCACTTGCTATGCTCGCGCACGCGTACGCACGACTCTGTTAAACTAATATTCGTTCCGGGCCGGGCCGGGCAAATACGAAAAAAGCGTGTGCATCGTGTGCATTTATTATGCGGAGTCGTGTCGGCTGCGTGTTCGGCCAATGTTGCCTATGAACGGCACGCCAATGTCCAGCCCAGTCTGTCCGTCCGACGACGATGTTGCACTGTTGATGCGTTCACATTGATGCTCTGGCCGCGATGCTCTCACACGCGAACTTTTATAATGAACGATAGACGTGCGGCCGCCGCATTTCCATACAGATCAATTTATGTGCGCGCTCGTGCAAAATGAACACACAACGCCCTGTTGGCCTCGCGCCGCGCTGCGCCAATCTATGCTGTTAGCATGTTGCTGCGCGCTCGCTGCTCGCGCAATATATGCAAATGGCCCTGGCGACGTGCGAGTGCTGGGCGCTGGGGTTTGTTGGTTTTGCACATGCACGGATGCCGTATCTCGCCTGTGCGACGACGACGGTGGAGCGGTAAGGTTCCATGAGGGGGTGCTGGTGCGGATAATCGTGCCGTGAGCCGGTGTTTGTGTGTTGGTGTGTTCGTGTGATAGCCTGGTGTTCGGTGCTTCGGACCACGGGCGCACAGACAGACAGACAGACAGACGGAAAGAGTGCATAGTTCTATGTTGTGTGCCCAGATCGATGCGGCGTCGAACACGAACACATAAACGCGCGGCGCGATGTGCCTCGTTTCGTTTGTGTGTTGCGTGTCGATGGTCGTCAAATCCGACCGATGGCCGGCTGGTTTCTCCCGGGCAATGCACGCGGCTCGGCCCACGAAAAAAGCATACTGAGCATAGCGACTGATGATGGGTACATTGTTTGTTTAGCGATACGCGATCCGAGAGTGCGCATGTTGCATTCATTCCGTGTCGTGTCGGTCGGTCTGTTGTGCGCACTTTGACATCGTGATTGGCGGAGTTGCGCGTCGCGTGCGCGGATGGACGAATGCCAGGCCAGCCAGCGCTTAGCCAAATACTAAACGCGAGGCGAGATCTGCATGCACGAACAGACAGACATACACACTCACATTAACAATGCATTCGCGAACGCAGCTCGCCGAACATGAAACGCAGATATGTGTGTACATATTCTAAGCACTTGCTCCGCATGCTTATGCAGCGGACATGCTGCCACCCTTTATCACAGCTAGTGGCATCGTCGTGTCGCAATGCTGCGAGTCGTTTGCGTGCAGAAAACCTGTCCGGGTTCGGTCGCGCGCGCGCGCGCACGGACTTTATAAATATTAATGTGAGGTGTGTTGTTCTTTCGCGAACGTTTATGCTACCTGTGCCGTGTTGTCGTCGTCGTCGTCGCATTGTTCGTCCCATGATCGCTCGCCTGCTCGCGTATTGTAATGTTTAGTGCTTGAGGTACTTTATTAGAGTCACTCTGGCGTTTTGGAATCCATGCCCATGTCGTGTGTGCGCGTGCGCGTACGTGCGCGTGCGTGATGTCTACAATTATGCGACAATTCAACACCTTGCTCTGGCTGGCGCGCGGATTTGTTGCTCGCGATCTGCGCGCGCGACATTTCATGCAGCGGCGGCGGTGTATTACGAAGGCATTCGCGCGAGATCGGCCAAACCCATTGCCATATAAATACATAAAACGGATGGAGGTTGTTCGCGAGCGCGCGCACGCACGCACGCGCAAGAGAATGTGCGTGCGTGCGTGCGTGCATCAACAGTAGAAGGAACGGCAGCAGCAGCAGCAGCATCGCAAGTCGTAATATATAATCCAATTTAGGAATGATCGTTTGAAATAGAATGGAGTGCGTGTTCTGAAAAGCAGCAGACGCACGCACGCACACGCACACTCCGATCGCTGGGATGTGTTTCCGGGCGCCAAATGCGCGTGCCAACATTGCCGTACATTTGCCCGTACGCACGCACGCACCGCACGCAGTGTGTAGATAAATAACGTGTAGAGTGCGCACGCGGTTTTGCTGGCGAACGCGAACGCGAGCACGCGCGCGAAGTGATTGCGCATTCTCCTTTTATTAGCCGCTTAGGCGCTCTCGTCTCTGCGCTGCGCACTCTGCCGAACACAACAGACGTCTTCGGCTACTGTGCTGCTGCTGCGCGCAATATTTGTGTGCGCGATAAACGCTTCAACGCTGTCGTCGCCGCCACCGCCGCCGCCGTTCAAACATATAAATTTTAGCGGCTCCATATGTGCATCGCGACGCGAGCGTTTTACAGCCAACACCGCATTTGGAAGTGCGTTCTGCGAGTTCTGTGTTTGGCATTTTTTTTTCCGTCGCGCGCTTCCATCCCGCTGGGTAAAATGTGTCTTATGCGGCCAGAGAGAGAGAAAGAGGCGTGTGGGTTATACGCGCTGACTGGCAAAATGAACTACGACGACTTGGCGCGATATGTAAATCGCGATGACCGCACAATGGGACCTCCGACAGGCATACACACAAGCACAAACAGTTTTATTGTAATGATTATTAATTTATGTAACATGTATGTGTATGAATGTCGCGCCGTTTATTGTCCGGTCAACGGGCAATGTGACATTGTCGGAGCAAATTGAATCGTCTGTCCGTGCGTGCGTGCGTGTAATGTGTGGCGCTTTGCCATAAACGGACGGATGGTTTCATCTCTCTCCGTCGATGCCGTTTTTGGCGGATAAATTGCGCGTGCGCGTACTGGCAGAGCGGGCTCATTATTAACATTTTGGCATTATGCTGTGTGCGCGCCAACAACGCATGTTCACGTCGTAACAATTGCGCCGTTGGTCAGTGTGGAGTGTGCGTAGTGTGCAATGCGGTGTGTGTGTGTGCTGTGCCCTGTGAGAGTAGGAAGCGATTTCCATTCGGAATGAATTATTCATTGCCGAGGTTGCCGAGGAGTTGGAACTCTGCGCGCGCTGACGCTCTGACGCGCTGACTTGTCTGTTGACCGCGCGCGCGCATTATTATTGCATACTAGTGGAAGATCAACGACTACGGGCAGCCCAACATAACACAGCAGCGGCAGCTTCGCAAATAAATACTATAACATCTCATGCTGCGTTACACAAGCGCGTTGTCTGGGTGTTTGGACGCCGCCGCCGCCGCGGCAACTGACCGCAACCGTGTGCTCTGTACAAATACTCGCGGCGGCAGTCGCACACGTCGACCAAGACGACGACACCCGGACCGCAGTGGCGGCGGCAGCAGCAGCAGCGGCACATGTCCGCGGATTTATTGTCGGACAAGCGTCAGGTCGTTTGTTCGACCCGTTTCACTCACAGCTAACACACACACTCGCTGTTCGCCGTCCATCCATCAACCGGGAAATGCGCGCGGTATTTTTGCGCTCGTGCTGCGCACATGTGTGAGTGTGTGTGCTCGTGTGTGTGTCCGTTACACATTCCACTGGGGTCCGAGAGGCATTTTGTTACACGCGAGAGGTGTGTTTTCAATCTGGGGTCCGGGCAATGTTCGGCCGAGCATCAACGCGCGCGCGTGGCACGCGTGTGAGTGTGTGTGTGTGTGTGGAAACATGCAACCTGGCCGCCTAACAGCAGCACACATCAACATCCACATCAGCAGTGGCAGCAGCGGCGGCGCGTCTCTTATTTATTGTACTGTCTAATTAACAGCCATTCGTGTCGAGCCTTTGAGGGTCAGCGGGGTGCCTAGAACACACACATGAACATACACACTGGCGGAAAAATTCCAGCGCGTATGTGTGTTCAGTCAATGCAGACAATACAACTGAAAGTGTGGTTTTTCAGTTGAGAGATGAGATGAGGAAAGTTTTGAAGTTCAATGAATTGTCTGGAAAACAGCAGACATCCAACATATGCTTGTGGTATTCACGGAAAAAGAATCGAGAGACCTTAGTACAACATAACGAACATTTGTAAGTCGAAGACGAACGAACATCTCAACAGAATAGGCTATAGATGTTCGTTACTCATTATTTTCACTGATACAAAGCACCGAATCAAGTGAAAGCTCTATCTCAGCTTGTTGTTGTAGTAATATAAAGTAGATCACATCCTTACAACAACAACATCTTGATCCTTCTCTCCCTCCCCTCCAGCACACCCTCACCGGCCACAGTGGCAAAGTGTTCGCCGCCAAGTTCCTCGGCGAACCCTCCAAAGTCGTCACCGGCTCGCACGATCGCACCCTCAAGATCTGGGACCTGCGCAGTCGCGCCTGCATCAGCACCAAATTTGCCGGCTCCAGTTGCAACGATCTGGTAACGACCGACGGAGCCGGCTCGACCATCATCAGCGGCCACTTCGACAAGAAGATTCGCTTCTGGGACACGCGCACCGATTGCCCCTCGAACGATATTGTGCTGCAGGGCAAGATCACATCGTTGGATTTGTCGCGCGACGGCAAGCATCTGATCAGTTGTGTGCGCGACGACACGATTAAGCTGATGGATCTGCGCATGAATCAGATTTTGCGGACGTTTAGCGAGGACAACTTTAAGGTGGGCTGTGATTGGGCGCGTGTGGCGTTGAGCTGTGATGGCACGAAGGTGGCGGCTGGGTCGGCCGATGGGTCGGTGTACGTGTGGGACGTGTGCGGGCGGTTGGAGACGGTGCTGAAGGAGCAGCACACGTGAGTACAGGCGGGCAAGCCGGTGGAGAAGGGTTCGGCAGTTGAGATTCATAGTCAGCTATCAGAAATGACAGCTAGCTGAACTGAACATTTAAGCTGCTTTGCGAGAATCATATCACACCATCTCCAACAACAACAACCGTTGAATCCATATTCCATTACATTTTCGATCTCAATATCGATCGTAATGCATGGGATATGGGATATCATCCAAAATAGTCAATTTTCGGTAGTTGACGACTTCACTTTGCTGTCAATCGAGTCCCCAACCAATATTTCATCAGTATAACTTCCAACAACAACAATGGTACAAGGGGAAGTCGTTGAAGAAAAGTTTGACGGTTCTTTGGACAAGTATTCGTCAGATTTTATACATATTGAGCTAACCGAATGACAGTTAACTTATCTGATTTCCGAGAATCATCTCACACCGTCTCCAAACAGCAACAACATCAACCGTTGAATCCATAACCAAATAGATAACATTTCAATATCGATCGTAATAACATGAAATATCATCCGAAATAGTCTTGTTTCGTTAGTTGCAATCAATTATTCTCAACCAAGACTAACTTGCAACAACATCAGTGGTAGAACATTCATCCACCATTTTGCATCCGATATAGATTATTTCATCAATTTTTCTACCTTCGATTCGCCGCCAAAATGTGCTAACTCTCTTCCCCGTGCCCGCCATGAGGTATGGGGGATTTTTCTTCGGCAGCGTGGCGGTGACGGCGGTCAGCTGGCATCCGATCAACTCGGTGCTCGCGTCGGTCGATCGCAACAAGCAGTGCATCGTGTGGTCGGACACGTAGCGGACGTAGCAACGTGCCAAGCAGGTCGTGCGGCTGATGGAGGCGGACGACGACGGAAGGAGCCGGAGCCACGGATGATGTCGAACAGTGTACATATGTCTTCAAATTTGTAATACCACCTACACACCCACACACACGAGCTACATACACACACAGAACAGTACGCATATGGCAGTTGCAATAATGCCACACACACACACACCAACAACAATGTTATAGGAATGCGCGAGCCACGAACCAATGTTTTTTGTAACTCGATTTAAAATAGTTCCGCGATGTTTGCCGCATGTGTTTGATATTATATTGCCACGCAGAAGAGAGACAAATGATGGGATGAGTGTTGGGAAGTGGTTTTGGTGTTTTCGGGATTGGAGATTTATTATCGGTAAACCTAACCTTAATACTTTGTCAGCATCTACTGCGAGAAATAGATTTTCCAGATATATCTAAATTACGGATTGTGTAGATATCGCCAAGATGAAACGATTCACGTTGATTTTGATTTTTCAAAGCTTATATAGGAGCCAAGATATCCAGAATGATGTCAGTTGACCATAACCTCAGATTTAATGTTGCGTAAAACTCACTATAATTAAAACTACGGTTTAAGACTCAAAGGGATTATAATCTAGATTTTGTCGTAAAACTCCACCCGAGTAAAACTCCCCTTTTATCGTAAACAATTATAACATTTATAGTGAGTTTTACGTGAAACGATATGTGAGGATATAATGTCGATTTATGGCAATTGACATTATTCCCAGTGACCTCAGTACCCGGCACCAATGGGATGTATGTAACCTCCTTCACAATAACGAACTATCCGTCACCAACAATTGTCCATCGAACAAGTCATCTGAACATCAATTCCCCAATCCAGACGACAGGCTAGCGCATCCGGATCCGACACATAAAAATGTCTGCAAGAAATGCCCCACTCGACAGAATCTCCACTTCAGTAAGACCTCAAAAATGCCGTCGCCCACTCGCGTGGTGACATTATTATTGCTATCGTCTGGCCATCTCGCCACTCGCCATAAATGTCAGGGCGCGCGCGCGTGCCCAGCAGGTGAAGCACCTTTGCACTCGCCTGTGTGACATGTTTGCACATCGCAAATATAGTACTACTACGCTGCAATGATGAGCATCAGCTCCCATCGTCGTCGTCGTCGTCGAGCGATGCGCGTCCGGCGTGGCAAAAAGATTTATGACAATCGCACGCGCGAACGGCCGAATGGCACGCCGCCGCAATGCGCAACATAGCCAGCATAAGCGCAGAGCCAAAGAAGCCCAAACTCATCACGACGCTCGACGACGCACGCGTGTGTGTGGTATCGGACGTTGCACATCAACGCCAATGTCTGTGTATGCTTCAGGTGAACGTTGCTGAAGAATATGTTGCGTGCCTAGACTACGTAGACGATGGCGAGTTGCGTGAGCGTCGATAATCGCATAGCGACGACGACGAAGGAGAATTCACACACACACACAAGCTATGCTGCCGCGCGATGTGCGGTCACGATAACTTCCGATTGCGTTGGGCGATTGTGCAGCATGTGCGTGCGTGCAGCATGTGCGGTGCATGCCACACGCGCTCCCACACGCACGCGCGTGCGCTGAATGTGCGAGAGCGATAATGATGATGATGACGGCGGCGGCGGCGACGCGCGAAGGCGCACATCAATTCGTTTATTGGCCTACTTCCAATCGCGCGCGCGATGCGCACGCTGGCTAATGTGGAGAACGCGGACCAACGCGGAGACCGCCGGACATGCGAGCGCATATGTAAAATTGAGAAATAATACACATTCGTGGGGCCAGCAAGCCAGCCAGCCAACACACATGCACGCACTTTACGTGCGCGCGCGCGCATCGCACCTAATTGAGCGTGTAAAATAATGCGATGCATAGAACGCAGCATAACTTGTGGATTCCGGGGTAATAAAACGGTATCGCTGCGCGCCGGTTTGCACACGCCAATCTCAGGCTAAGAAGATGCGCGTCCGCAGCCGGACAGCGGCGGCGGAGATGGGCCATGCGGCCGGGCTGGGCAGCGCCCCGATTTGCCTATCTATGCCGTCCGTTCACATGAGAAGACGTGCAGACGTTTGCACCAGTTTTGTGCACGCCGCCAAATCGCCGCCGCCGCCGCCGCGCTCGCAGGCATATGTGCATATTATATTATGTAGCATAGCGGCTGCTCTCTAGCATAGCGAGACGCCATCAGTTTGGTTCAATCTGCGCGCGGCGATTGATTTATGTTGCCGATGGTGCTGCCAATTTTGCGTATACAACATATAGTAGAGTAGATGCGCCTAATGTTGGGCGAGCTGAGCGATCTTCCAGAGTCCAGAGTGGCGACGGAGCATTTATGCGGTGGCGATCGATTTGGCCGAAGCGGCAAACGTCGAGCTGACGAGTTGCAGCATCGAGCATCGAGCAACATCGCTATGCTGGTTCGATGCTGCTCGATGCTGCAGTGTCGTGTCGTCGTGTGGACTTAATGTGTCCAACGGTATACTGAACACACACACACGCAAACACACGTGCGTGTTCGATGGTTACTTGCCTGCCACACACACGTGTCGCTTCTCGGCGTGTGTGTGTGTGTTCCGGGGCAAGGTTGATTGCATGGCCGAGATATGTCAGCCGGCGACGACGGCGACGAGACGCGCGCGATTGTATTTTAATATCTACCGGGCACGCGTCAGTTCTGAAGTGTTGCTGGCTGACGCAGGCCGAGCGAGTGTGGAATGCAGACTGAAGCAAGAGGATGAGCATAAAAATATGCTGGTTCCGATTAATGGACAATTTGCGTTTGGAATTTCGTAATTTCGAATGATTCCGAGCAGAGCAGAAAATGAATGTGAATGTACGACAAGGAGCTCCCACGTCCGTAATTCACAGCGATTTCAAAACTGACAAATTCAATTGATAGACAATTCATCAGGCTATGTTTCTACTGAACATTCTTGTCATGAGAAAATTCAAAGTACAGAGCTATTCGCCAAAAACAGAGGGCATGTTTTACCGACGTTTCTAAAAGTGTAGGGTAATTTTTGCACCTCTTTCTAATTGAACTAAAACTGTACAATTTGATGTCGGAAAAAATTCAAAAACTGCCCCGAGCAACAAAAAATGCACTACTCACCGGCACGTGAACTCGTTCTCGCCCAGGCACATCTCCAGACAGTCGCGACGCGACGACGCCGCTGCGCTGCGCTTGACGAAGCCCGCCAGCTTGTAGCCCTGCACCCGATCGATGCACCAGGCGCGCGCGCACGGCCGCACGCCGAGGCAGGACTTTTGCGCGTAGATGGTGAAGACGGGGAACTGGGACTTGGTGAGGGCACCTGTGTGTTTGTGTGAAAGAGGAACGGATTTGCAGAGTGTGAGAAATTGCCCGAAAGTTGCACAGTAGCGGATCTGGGATTGAGCTAAGAGGTGGCTAATCTTGTATATCGGTATAATTTGTAAAGCAGGTGGAGTGTAGACCAGTCATTTGGATAGGAATCTCGTTTGACTCCTAATTTTATTGCAGAATACATCTTGATGACTTCTTTCAGGCGGATATTTTGTCTAATTTAAACCATTTGTTCAACTCGACTCGACCTAATGAATCTATGCTGAATTTGTTCGATAGTCCAATTCGAATTTATGTAGTCCTTTTAAACACATTTATTAACGGACTTCCGCGTTACTCTGTAATGAATATTCGAATAGTAGCAATATTATTAGCGCTGCAATTCGTATTAAAAATATATATATTGAAATTCGACGCATACTACATCGAAACTACTCGCCAGGTCCTGGATCCGCTACTGGAGTTGCGTGAGCGTTGCGTGAGACCGTTTGGCGAGAGATTTTCGACAGACACGCGCTATGATGCTATCGCACTACACTTCTTCAGCGCACGCACGCATTCGCATTTCCATAATGACAAAGTCGTGCGCCGCCACGCGGGGTGAAATGACTCACTTACGCGTACGCGTCGTCGTGCACGCAGCACGCACGCGAGTGCATCGTGCTGGCGATGCTGGCGACATGACAACGCACGCACGCATGCTCCAAACATCGCGCGCGAAGACTGCACATATATGGGCGTTAGGTGAAAATACACACACGACCGATGACATGTTTGCGTGAGCTCGTGTCTCGTGTATGTGCGTGCGTGTGCGTGCGTGTGCCTGGGATGAACTGCGCGCACGTTCTTCGGCGGCGATACAGAATAGATGGGCGCTTAGCGAACATGTGCGGTGTGGTGTTGGTTGTTTTTTTTGGCCGCGCAGTTCGTGCACCGATGGAGATGTTTTTGGCACGCATGTTTGTGGTGGCGGTGCCTCGCGGGCGCCTGCCGGTTATAATTGATGCCCGACTGCAGATTACACCCAGTTCACACACTCTCGCGGACACGACGCGTGTGGACGTGGACACGTGCGCTCTCACGCCGTGTCGCCGCGGGGATGCCGCCGAGAGGTGGAATGCCGCATCGCAGCGAGTGCCATCGCTTTGGAGGACGCTGGCTGGTGGGTTATGCGATGCATCGATATGAGATCGAGATTTGTTGATATAATCACAGATCGCTGATTTGAATGTGGGTATTTTAAATATTTAAATGCTCAATATCAGATCATCTGTACATTGAATATCTGGTTTGATGCTTCCGGGAAATCAGGAAGACTATACGTGGATAGACATTGTCTGGGAAGAATATTGCACGAATAATATTCCTCGACTTATATTGCTGACACCGATAGTATATAATGATTTGGGTGAATATAGACAGATTTGGAGTATAATTTCAAATTTGATTAGATGCTTCTGTGAAAACCATTGATGTTCATCCTTGGTTAGGTACCAATTATTATTTTTTGAAGACACTATTTGATCGTATCATATTGCACACTAGTGTCCTGATTTATCTATATTATTTTCGCAAATAAAGCAATACAGAACTAACATGACTCATTGGATTTTTTTGCAGACAATGAAAGAGTATACGTAGTTAATTCTAACAATCAAAGAGCTGCTTCCAGGGTAGAAACTAGTTACAAAATAATGATATACGCCTTCTTGCTAATGGATTGTTGCCAATGGGGCCCTATGGAGGATGTTATGAGCAGTTGGAGAATGCATTTTTGTATGGGACTGTCGAATATTTGACTGGCTACAACAATTCAGAGAGAGTCAACATGACAAAACTGTGATATTTGTTCATCGTCTGAATCATCTCCACTATATTGCATACAACGAGTTTGGGTGCAGTATGGACACATTAAGTGTGTTGATGTAGTATTGTAGAAAGGATTCAGAAAATGGAAGTAATACTATAGTTTTGTCATAAAGACTTTCTCTGAAAAATTGTAGCCAGTCAAAGATGCCATATTTCGAAACTCGCATACATAAATGCTATCTTCAACTGCTCACAACTTCCGCCACAAAGCTTATTGGCAAGAACCCTGATTCACGTATATTATTATTTTGCATCTAGTTTCAACTCTGAAAGCCACTGTTTGATTGCTTCTAATATTCCCTTGTTAGTTAGTTAACTCCAGAATTTGTATTCAACCAACGATGATTGGAAGATATCACAAAAACCATAACAATATACCCAAATAAATCCCGAAAGCCAACATCCCCCTCGCACTCCCCGTTCCGACGGTGGGGCGGGTGCCCGGATATGTGTTTGCTGTCGTCGAAGGACGACGGTTGGCTCGTTCGATAGAACGAACGCGCGCGCACGAACATGTTGCGCAATCTGAGCGCTCGAGAGCTCGTCAAGATGCATATCGCGACCAAAGCGCTGCGCACGCGTCGACATCGGCGACATGTTGCTAGCGGTTGGTGTAATGTGTCGACCAGTGTACGCGTGTGTTTGGGGGCGACAGCGAACATTATGGAAAAATGTCGGACATACTAGTCGCACGCGCTCAGCGCGCCCCTCTTCATACTAGACACACTCTCGACGCGCGACATTGTAACGCGTCGGTGTGTGTTTTGTGCGAAATTCACATCGCGTTCTATGTTATGCATGTGTACGAGGATCATACCCATTGTATATCAAAATGTTGACAAGAATCAAAAGCACTGACGAACGGCGAACGGTTCAATGTTATCATGTCAGAGTTTTGCTAATCGCTAGATATATGTCTTAATTTAATTGGCAAATTTTTGATTGAATAGTCGGTCCTTCGAGGCAATCAAAGCAGCAAGTCATATTCGACAAGAATACTTTTTGAAAAATATCTTGATCGTACCTTCCTTTTGGTAAACCGTAGAGTAAATGGTGACACAAAATGCAGTACATTTCCCATACTGGCGATAAGTATTAGATAATAATCCACTATTTTCAAACGTTGATTAGATTAATAGGACTATTTGTGAGATAACATTTATTTTCAATCGAATTAGTCTGTTGGTGAATGATGTGGAAAACCCAGTGATAAATCTCATCAGGGGTTCTTTAGACGCTCGCCCTGATATTAGTTTCATTTGTATAATTGAATTGCTGGGCCCCTGGATTTTTTTCCGGTTGAAACTCTTCAAAATCTTGACGTGAGACGACATGTTCCATGCAGACGATATATGCCAATGTCCGCACAATGTAGTTTTCTGACACCAAATATGACATATTCCAAAAGAAAATTGAAGGCTCTTGATGTGGATATAGACAATTGTATCGATTGCATATTGTCCCCAGATGTCCAAACCATTGAAACGTGTTTTGAATAGTTTTGACTATAGCCAGCAATTTGATTGGTATGATCCTAGTACGTCTTGCTGTGTTGTGTAGTGTTGCAGTGTCCGTGTCCGTTTGCTTGCGCTCGAATGTGGTGCAAAGTCGTGACCGGCAGCACGCGAAACAACGCGCGCGCGCCTTTGCCTTCGCCTTCGCGCCTCTTGCGCTTACGCTTGCGCGAGAGAGTGATGCTGTGGGGTTTTCTTTCACCGACGCGCGCGCGCACGTCCGCCTGCCTGCCTGCCTGACACACACACAACCGCAACACAACACGTTAGGATCGACCGATAAGGATCACCGAGATTTATGGTAATGTTATTTGTAGCTGCCGGCTGCGCGTGTGTGCAACATAGCACACTGAGCAACATAGCAACAGCGAGAGACGAGCAGAGACGATTGCCGCGCGCGCTCTGGGTGCCAAATGGTGGTGCTGGTGTGTCGACACATGTGTGTGTGCGCGCTTCTAAATGGTGCTATATAGTAGTCGGAAATTTGCGCCGGCACACACACACACAAACACACACAATGTGAGTGAGTGCACGACGTGAATGGACATTGATTTTCATTATAAATAAATTTATTGGGAAGAGCGGCGAGCGGCGGCGGCGGCGGCGGCGTGCGCGCGTCCGCCACTGATTTGAATCGCTCGTGTGCGCTTGAGCTCGTGAGCGTGAAGCGATCGCCTTACAAACGGCGGCGGCAGCGGCTGCGGCTGCCTACGAGTGTAATGGAATACACACACACAAATGCGCGGTAATGCGCCGTATTTTTTGCCATATTCGATGACACTCTGCGGAACGCGGACCGTGCCGTTTTCCTAGCGCTTTGTGTGCGCGCGACACACACACACACACATTCATAATATCTTGATCTAATAAATAGTCGCCCCAAACGAGCGAGCGCGTTCCAAAGCTCTGCTCCGCTGCTCATCCGCGTGAATGTGCGCGCGTTTTGTGGCGCGTGAAGCGCACATTAAACTTTATGAGCTAATTCGATCAATTGCGACCGATATAATGCGCAGCATAAACTCGTGCATGCACACACATTACTAGGGCTCTACGGCATGCCGGGTTTTCCGGGCAAAACGGTGCGAATGCGGTGCGGGACATTTATCTCAGCGGTGCTCTGGCCGCTCCGCACGTCCAAAGACATTGCCGGCGACCGCAGGCGACCAAACGGAATGGTCCCGTCCATTGCACACTGCACACACACACACACGACGGCCGGGCCGCACGGCTGAGCAAAAATGTATGTATTATGAATGTTTACATTCGAACACGCGCGCGTGCACGTGTGTGTGTTTGTGTGTGTGTGTGCACGTGTGTGTGTATGCGGCGCAAATTGCCAAGTAGCCGAAGCGCACATATCACAAAAGCCAAATGGCCCAAGCCGCTGGGCACCACATGAAACATGCTCACGCTCACGCCAGCAATGTAAACAGCGCTCGCGAAATCGACACACAGAGCCTAGCCGGTGAGCGTGCGGTGTGAGGTATCTTCGTCTGCACGAAAAATCGCGGACGCTGACTCGTGTGCGCGTGTTCATCTAATTACGAGCCAGTTTCCGTTAAGAAAAATCGCTCGATTCGCGCGTGTCACCGGGCTTGAGTCGGAGCCTGAGCATAATACTCGGGTGTGTGATTATCGCAAAAGCGCGCTTTGGCATTGACATTGCGGTCGTTGAAGCATGTATACCATGCCTAGCTTTTTTAAAAAAAATCAATTTTTTTATCTCTGTTTCGTCAACGGTTTATAGGACATATCCTTCTAAAGGTTCAAATGAAAGAAAATCGTTATGCAAAATGGTGCATAACCATATTTTCGAACGCTATATCTTTCGCAAAAGGCCATCAATTTTGATTCGGTTTTCACGTTTATAAATTCGATGGATGTAAGTTTTTTGTACTAAAAAAATTATACGCCTGTCGCGCGTTTTCTGATTTGGGGAAGGTTCACCAACCACTCTACTTATCTGCTTCAAACTTGTATCTTGATTGCTCACTCGGGTCCCTCCAGTCTCCGAACTGATGCCCGCCGAAGTGCTGGCCGAACGCGGTCTGAGCGCCGCAGACGTGCGACGCGGCGACGACATTCTGGACATCTGGTTCGATTCGGGGTGC
>JANTBZ010066399.1:0-22160 GCA_024741255.1 Exechia fusca | reverse complement strand
ACAACAGTTTTGACCTTCTGAGAGCAGCCTTTCAGCGTTATTGGTCCATGTTTCTGCATGATTACCAACGCTCCAGCGTGCGACGATTGCTTTCCATCTAGGTAGAATAACTAAGGCCAAGGGCGTCCAAATCGAAAACTGTGGATGTGGTCTTCAACCATAGACAGTTCTTATCATTTGGAAGAAATGTTCAATTAACAAGTTTAAAACGGTAGATAATACAGACATTTTACTATGTAACACATATTCTGACGCAGGGTGTACTGTACATTAATCCATAGCTCGGTGATTATTTGCAAATGTTTCCCCTTTACTTGAATTTATTGAAGACAAAAAATGAGAGTATGAAATATTTCGTTTGGAAAAGTAATTGTCGAATGTCAATATTCATTTGTAACTGAAGTTCGAGTTGAATGTTCATGCAAATGTCCTTAATAGCATAGCATGAACTTCAGCTTTGTGATGGAAAAAACATAAATCATCTCAATTATATAAATTAATTCTTAAAGTTCACGCTCTTCTACACAATCAATCAACTGATTCCACTCACCATCAGCCGTATTCACGGTGCCACCCTTCTGCGTCATCTTCGTCGCATTCCACACGTTCAGCATATCGGCCGGTGCAATCGACGCCGCCAAACTAGCAGTCAAACTCGAATCGCCGCTGTTCTTCTCGATAAAATTCGCAAGCGCCGTCGGCGTCGACATGCTCAGATGGGCGGCCGATGTCGAAGACGAAGCCTGTCCGGCGCCGCCGTTGGCGTAGGCCGTCTCCAGTTTGACGCGCAGATCTTGGGCGCCGGCGCTCTGTCGGGATGGGCCCCAGAAAACAAACGGTTAGACCTTGAGCAACTGGGCGGAATTGAGAAAAACGAGCGTACGTTCGAGTTGCGGCTGCTGGAGGCTTCCTGCTTGACCAGCGGACTGCGCGAATGGTGGCTGGAGTCGTTGTCGTTGGTGGCGTTCAGCGTGGCGATGACGGAGCCGTTGGCGGCAGCCGATGTTGACGGGCTGTTCTCGTAGCTGTTTTTGGAGCGGGGAAAACAAGTTTGTTTAGAACCAGTTTTCGGATGGGAAGTGGGCATTAAAGATTAATTACCGTGAGGGCGGCGAAAGACGTTCAGCTGGTTCGCATTCAAGTTCGGCGTTCGATGAAGCATTGCTGGGCGGTCTGGAAAATACGTCGATAGGGTTAGACTTATTTTAATATTACAAATACAACATTCAAACTATTCATAGGGATTACAATCTTCTAGATGATTCCTTAACAAGATGCAGGGGTATCAGTGGAATAAAAAGGTACATTTGTCATTTAAAAACCAAAGTAGACTTAAATTCAAATTGTGGCTTGTCATCCGAACTATTCTTCACCAAGAAATAAAACATAGCCGAATGATGCATCACGTTTTGTACGCTCGAAAGAGGTGGTTACACCGTAAAACTTAAATACAGTAGACACTCTAATAAAGATGTTATGTTTCCATATTTTATACAGAATGTTTTCTAGAAACGGAACGCATTGGTTCACTTTTCGACCTATTTAATTGTTTATTCGCTCCACAACGAAAACAATCACATAACTTGTAAAAATGTTTTAACTGGAAATCCAATGACTTGAAGGACTTGTGAAGGAATGAATCAACTGTCAAAATGTTTCGGGTCTGTCGTCCCGACGGTAGAGTGTATAGTGTAGCGTGGTCGGGTATCGGAATTCCTATTTGTGGTTCGATTCCCCGACTACGGCACCTCGAAATTAACAACTGCGTCAACAAAACAAAGAAACAGTGCAATGAATGATAGACCGATTGCTAATCCCTAAAAATACGTGTTCTCAAAAGAGCAGAGAAAAATATCGATTAATCTGCCCGTGACACGTAAATGTTGTTTGGACCGTTTTTCACTCTTTCAGTGCAGTTGAGCACTTCTCTTGTTCTACAAAAAACAGCTTGGTTGAGTGAAAAACTTGTCCTGTTGGTATACAGGTAACCCACTGCAAAAGCTTCGTATTTCAAATACAGTCGCCCTCAAAGGCTTCGTATTTCAAATATATTCGCTCAACACTCCTTAATGGGGACTATGGATGTGTATGATGGTGATGGTGATGATCATTTTTCAGTACTATTCCCAACCCCCAGTACTATTCCCAACCAATCTGGCATCCCCAAACGAAAACCCAAAACACCCATTTCAACTTACAGCTTCCGAACAATACTAACCTGTAGCCCTTGCTCCCCGGACTGCAATCCTCCGCACTGCTGCGCGATCCGTCCCTCAGCACGCTCTGCCTGCTGCACTCCGCCTCATTGTACGCCGGCGAACGCGACACACGCTTCCTCCCACCCGATCCGCCCGAACCCCCCGCACCATGCTCAAATCCACCACCATGCTGATGCTCCCGCTCCCTGTGCTGTTGCTCCCTCTCCCTATGCTGCAGTTGCTGCTCTCGCTCCCTCTCCCTCTCCCTCTCGCGCTCGCGCTGCTGCTGCTGATGCTGGTGCTGCTGCTGCTGCTGGTACAAGTTCGTAATCGACATGGTGGCCATCGGCAGGCCACCGATGCTCGACATGTACGGCGGAAACTGCGACAGCGAAACCGACGTGTTCGGAAGCATGCTCGTGACCGCATCGCTGTCGGCGATCTTCATCGAGCAGCCGCCGCCGCTCTGCTGCGGCGTCACCGGCGACGCGCACGCGGAGCGCTGGTGGTGGCCACCGCTGATTTGCTGCTGCTGCTGATGGTGCTGCTGCTGCGACTGCGACTGATGATGATGCGACTGATGGTGCGACTGATGGTGCGAAGCCGCCGACTGGCCGTGATGCTGGTGACCCTGGTGACCACCATGATGACCATGACCGCCATGATGGCGCTCCATGTGGCTGCCGTTCGGGCCATCATTATCCGTATCATCGTTGTGATGCGACGGCGACGGCGAGCGGCAGCCGTCCATCGGGCAGTCGTCGTGCGAGTGCGACTGAGCGGCTGCGAGGCGGCCATGCTCGGTCGAGAGGCCCTTGACCTGCAGATTTTCGGCGGCCTTCAGGAAGCCGTTGAGCGCCTCTTGGGAGACGTGCACCTCGCCCTTGTACATGAACTCGAGCAGGGCGGCCATGTTGGCCGAAGTGGTGGACTCGAGGATGACGACGCATGAGGTCGAGGTGGGAGCGGTTTCGAAGAGCTCGGCGAAGTTTTTGCTGCACGCGGCGAGGATGAGTTTGTGCGCCTTGAAGATGGTGCCTGGCGGGTGGGTGGAAGTAGAGAGGTGGGTGATGAAATTTAGTCTCTTTGTTGCATTTATAGATCTACTACTGTGGTGTGCAAATAAATACACACGTTTGTATATCTGGGTTCTTGACCAGAGCCGACGTTTTCTAGATATTTTGATAATTGAGCTATGTTCCTTGATTTCATGACGTACACAACTGTTGTATGAGTTCAATTTCCGTTCAATTTCCAATCATTTGTGTATACCTTTATCGTTTTAAGTCACCCATGTGAAAAGTTACGGCGTTAAAACCAAGCATGGAACACACATATTTGTATGGCAAGTGAAATAAAATATTTCTCCAAGTACAAAAATACGTGTTTCGTCTACGGTTTAAATTACGTATTTTGTCAAAGGAGTGACTTGGGACGATGCAGGTATACTAAAACAAATGCAGGTATACACAACCAAATTTCAAATGTACTCAAACTATGTACAAAAATCGTTTTTGGAGCGTGCATAGCCGTGCGAGAAGGAAAAAGATACATTTTAATGCAATGTTTTATGTATACAGGGCGACCCAATTGAACAGCATGAAATTTTGAGCAGCTGTAACTTTCAAACCAGTGGTCTGATGAAGCCTAAATTTGGCATTCGGGCATATCGTTTCTTTCGTGACATGCATATGAAATTGCACAAGCCTCACATCATAATGACATGAGATATCTATACATGAACCTCAACGTGTATTTTTCTATATGCATGATGAAAATAGTCAGTCACATTAGTAATTTTCAACAACCTAATGGTTTGAATTTTATTATTTTTGTTTCGACAAAACGTTAGAATGACATAAACTTTATTTTTAAAAAAATTGCGAGGGGCTCTAATATGCTAGTAACTAGTAATACTGACATTGGCTTAAATTGAGGTGTTATAAATTGATCGAATGTGGATATTTACACAGAGAATAAGCTGCAGAGCCGAAAATATTAAGTAAAAACATTCAAAATAAATTGTAAAATGTTAATTGGTCTGAAGTCTGATCAACTGCAAAAAATTGTGTTCTAAATGTTTTGAGGTAGAAGTTATGCGCTTTGGATCTAATAAGTTGTTCTCCCTGCACGTAGGTGGCAGGTAATCAGATACGCACTGCAAATAATCAAGGACTTTCTTCAACCAAATATATACTAATGAAAACAGGCCACGTTCACGTTCAGGTCATACGAACATGTTATACTTGGAATTGTGAAAATAAGTCGATTCATAGCCTCAGAAGAGGTCTTATAAGCCCTTGTGGCCAAAAAAAAGTCGCTCAATTGTGTTAAGGTCTCTAGTTTTGAAGTGAGGGCTACTTGCTATAGCGGTCAAGTTGTAGACGGTGATCCTATGTTGAAACTGGGTCACCCTGTATATTATAGGGTTTGTTACTATCGACTCAGACTACGATTTTTAGTATAGTAATATAATTCATCTTGTTCATAATATTTAAATGTGCGTTGTTTCCCGTTTCCCCGACAAATCTTAGAGCAGAACCATACATTACATTCATCAATTTATTCAAAGAATCAATTTAATTTTTTTTGTGAGGAATATTCATTAAAACAAATTACTTATAACGTTTTCCCAGATATCGTCAAAATGATTATGAGCATGGTTGTAAAACTCAAGTGTAATTCCAAGCTAATCTATCTCGCTTATAGTCTTTCATTTGTTATGTTTATCTTCCCCACCAGCAGATACGGAGTTGTCTACTCTCTATTTTGAAAGATTACCGCTCGTTATATTGCCTACAATTGTTGTATGCTCTACACATACATATAATATGTGTTGGATTCTCTGTTTGCTTGGCAATACTCACGTTTACGTGTGCGATGGATGGTTGGCAATTGAGGTGAACAATTGTTTGATACACACACGCAACACTTGTGCTGTGCTACGGTGGGCAATCATCACAACCACATCCACAACAATTTTATAAACATGACCTAGGTGTACTGCTAGTAGAAGAGAGCTGTGCGCTCGCAGTGTCGATTGCAGCTGGGAGTCGTCGCTCGTATGGCCAGAATGCCATGCCAGTGTGTTTGTGAGTACTGCCTCCGTGAGTCTGCTGTGTCTGAGTGTGTGTGTTGAGAGTTGAGCTGCTACGCACTGAACCATGCCGGCGCATCAGACTCGCGAGTCGACGACATTTGGAATTGACTGTTTTGTGTTGCATGCGGAGCATGGCGGGCATCAGCAATGTGATCGCGCTCGCGCCATTCAGTATCGTGTTGAAAGTGAACGTGTGCGGAACGTGTCAACACACAAACAAACCACGAGCTCCGCGACCAAACTTAACAACGCGTCTACACTACTCGCATTCGACACACATTCGGCGCACGTGAATTATGTAAGCACACACATTGTTTGGTCTCGTCGATCGCACGACACCTGACACCTGATCGTAGTAATTTATCGATATCATCCACAGGACTGTAGTGGCCTCTTCGACAAGTGCTGAAGATGTGGATCGCAGTGAAGATTCGACGGATTTGGAGGGCAGCGTCGGACGGTTCCGACGATATTTGCCACAGGTAGATTGACGGAACATGCGCGTTTGCATGGCATGAATTATAATTGTTTTTTTTTCGTCTACAGTTTTTAGCCAGCATGTCAATGTATCTACTGGTGTTCGGTCTGGGCATGGGCGTCGGCTTTCCCACCATATTGATTCCGGTGCTGACGGGTCTGCAGACGGATAAGTATCCCGATGAGACGATACATTTCACCGATGTTCAGGCATCGTGGTACGGTGAGTTTCATATGATCTTTGGAAATAATCGTTTCGCTAGAAACATCGTGCCTTATTAGTAATCGCATACAGTGCCCTATATATATCACGAATTACAACCAGTTTACTCTCATAATAGACAAGCTGCGAGCACGTCAATCATATTACTGTAACTGGAATATGTAAGAACTGAAGATTCAAGTTCATACATACGTGCTAGAAATAGTCGGTAATTGTTTGGGTAAATTGGACGGTGTAAACGGTGTAAAGTGTGCTCGCTGCATGTCCCATGACCGGTTGACCTTTATAATAAGATTTGATGAGCATGTTAAATATAATACCATAGATATCACTCAAGAACTCGAGAGCTTAATTATGAGACAAATTGTTAAATAAACAGTAGATAAAATAGATGAACAAACACATAGAAATAACACTACATGATTGCATCAGATTGAAATGATAAGATATGGACAATAAATTAGGCACTTGTTCAATGAAGGTCTCTGATAATGTTTAGAAATTCCAAAGCGATTTTTTCTGTTTCAAACTCGTTATTAAGAAATACAAATTATTCGCAAAAATCTATATGTTTATCTTTCTCCCACCATCGATCCAGGCAGCATGCTCTTCCTCACCGAACCGCTCGGCTCCGTCTGCTCCGGTTGGATTAACGAGCAAATCGGTCGCAAGCGCTCCATCCTCCTCGCCTGTGTACCCATTATGGCCGCCTGGCTGCTCCTCTACACCGCCCAATCTGCGGCCCAGATCTTCTCCGCCGGCATTCTGCTGGGCTTCGGCTCCGGCCTGATGGTGCCCGTCGTCACCTACATCGGCGAGATCAGCGAGCCGTCCGTGCGTGGCATGCTGCTCGTCCTCTACATGATGAGCACCATGCTCGGTGTGTTTTCCACATTCGTGCTGGGTACATGGATGTCATGGCGCGACGCCGCTCTCGTTGCGTTCGCGATGCCCGTACTGGCGGCCTCCGCTATCTTCTTCGTGCCGGAGACGCCGCAGTGGCTGATTGCGCGCGGTCGACGAGAGGCCGCCAGCAAGGCGATGCGCTGGCTGCGCGGCTGGGTGTCTGCAGATCAGGTTGACGCCGAACTCCGCGAGCTCGTGGACTTCATTGCGGTGGCGAACGCTTGCGACGAGTGTCGCCGGCAGGCAGCTTCCTCCAGCGGTGCATCCATCCGCTGCGAGCACGCCAGCAGCTACGCGGAAAAGATTCGCGATCTGGTGCGCGGCAAGACGCTGCGGCCATACGCTCTACTGCTGTTCTGCTTCTTCATCGTGCACTCGAGCGGCAACATGGCCATTCGGCCGTTTCTCGTGCAGATCTTTTCAACCTTCGGCATCCCGATGGACGCCAACTGGGGGCTGGTCGTGTTTGGCTTCATCGACATTGCTTCGAACACGTTCTGCGTGTTCGCCATTCCGACGTTCGGCAAGCGACCGATTATGCTGAGCGGTCTGCTGCTAGTGGCGGTGTCGTGCTTCGCGGTCGCCACCGATGCGTTCGTTACCCTGCCACCGGGCATCAGTTCGTTCGACAAGGAGTCACAGGTCGGAGTTGGCGAGAACTATGTGGCACTGGCGTCGTTCGTATGCCTGGCGGTTGGTGCGAGTATTTCCGGATGTGTGCCGTGGATGCTGAACAGCGAGGTGTATCCGTTCCGGGTGCGCGGCACGGCATCCGGTATCACGTCCGCGTGCAGCTATGTGCTGATCTTCGTGGTGACCAAGACGTATCTGAATGTGGAGCGAGGTCTGTCGATTGGCGGCGGTTTCGTGCTGTATGGATGCATCACGGCAGTCGGGCTAGTGATTTTGTACAAACTGTTGCCGGAGACAGAAGGCCGGACGCTGGAGGAGATTGAGCAGTTCTTCTCGGATAAGACGCGCGCGATCACGGATCGGAGAATTCGGAAGATTGTGCCGCAGGCGCAGCAGCAGTTGGAGGACGAGCACGTCGCGCATGCGGCGAAACGAGCCAAAGAGACCGTATCGAGTCTGGACAATCCGGCATTTGTCGCTGGTGTATGAATCTGTGTTATCGATGTTTTGTGTGAGCGCAGGGCGCGCAGATGTTAATAAATAGAAAATATTGTGAAAATCGAATGAATCAGTGGCGCGCATGTGCGCAACGCGAGCTGAGCGCATTCCATCTTATGCTGCTCCATATTGTTATTATTGGCAGTGTTTGCGAAATTGATACAGTCGCATATTAAAAAGTGCAGCGACTTGCATGCTAAATTGAGCGTATTAATCTATACGACGAAGACGCATGTGTCGCTCGACTTATTTAAACAGTCAGTGGCATTGTAATATTTAAAAGCAGCACATGGAAAGAGAGTGTACGACGCACAACGGATTTTAAGTCACCAGTTCGGTGCCAGAGCCGAGTCGGGCAACCAGCAGCATTGCCTTGTGCATTTTCTCCGACGATCAACACGTTCACACGTTCGAATGGCCATTGTAGCGAACATCGTGACGCGTCTCAGCACGGTCGCAGCGAGAACAACGACGTCCGCTGGCGATGCAACACCAGCTGCTGAGCCGGCCGAAGCGAGCCGATTCCGCCGAGTATTGCCGCAATTTTTAGCCTGCATGGCCAAGAATCTGCTGCTCTTTGATCTCGGCCTGGCGCTGGGCTTCAGCACCATCATAATTCCGGTGCTGCGCGACATGCAGCACGATCGAAACCCCGACGAGCAGCTCCATTTCACCGCCGAACAATCTTCGTGGTTCGGCAGCCTGCTCTTCCTAACGCAGCCCGTTGGCAGCATTTTGTCCGGATGGATCACCGAGTGCGTGGGTCGGAAACGCGCCATGCTGCTGGCGAATATGCCTCATCTGTTGGCTTGGACGATGCTCGGGTTGGCGAGCAGCGTGACGCAGGTGTTTGTGGCCGGTGTGCTGCTGAGCGTCGGTGTTGGTCTGATGGAGTCGTCGGTGATCACGTACGTTGGTGAAATTAGTGATCCTTCGGTGCGCGGAATATTGTTGGCGCTTGCGAACATGTTCGTGCTGGGAGGAGTGTTCGCGATGTACGTGCTGGGTTTGGTCACGCTGTGGCGAACGGCGGCGTTCGTGTGTCTGTCTGTGCCACTGGTGACGATGGTGGCGTTGATGTTTGTGAGTTGTGTCACGTGGAGAACATTTACCATGTTATCAACAAATTTCGAGATAAATTGGACAGTTTAAGATCTATCCCAATTGAAATCCACAGGTCCCCGAAACCCCCTACTGGCTCCTCTCCCAACAGCGCACCGACGATGCGCTCCGTTCGCTTCAGTGGCTTCGAGGTTGGGTTTCCGCCAATGCGGTGCGACCCGAATTCGAAGCGCTCACCGCATACGTGGCGCATGCGAACGCCTGCGACGACTGCCGTCGTCAGCAGATCTCACCGTGCGAGCACAATCGCTACTGCGATCAGCTGCGCGATCTGCTGCGACGCCGCACGTTGCGGCCGTTCTGCACGATCTCGATGGTTACGGCTGTGGCAATGTGCACGGGCAACATGGCGATTCGGCCGTTTCTGGTGCAGCTGGCGCGAACGATGCGACTGCCGGTCGACGCGAATTTGACAACGGTCGGTGGAATTAACATATGTATATTGTTTGGCGAATTCAATTCAATTCAATTTCTCCCAATTCCACATCGCAAGATCATCGTTGGCTCCATGGACATTCTGGCCAACATATTCGTCATGCTGTTCGTCCAAGCGCTCGGCAAACGACGGCTGTTTTTGGGCGGCTTGGCTGCTTCGATTTGCATCTTGCTTGCGCTGAGTGTGAACGCTTACATGTACGTGCCGTTCGGCGTAAGCTCGTTCGACGACGTTGTCGATGTGATGTCCGCAACGACAGCAACGGCTGATGACAATTGGACTGCGCTTGTTCTGATTGTGGCGTTGGCCTTTCTGTCGAACGTAGCTTTCGCCGTGCCGTGGAGCATGATTAGCGAGGTGTATCCGTTTCGGGTGCGCGGCACGATTTCGGGCATCTCGGCGGCTTTTTCGTATTTCACAATGTTTGTGGCCATCAAGACGTACATGAATCTGGAGTACTCGCTGAGCATTGCGGGCACGTTTCTGCTGTACGCGATATTGTGCTGTTTGGGGTAAGATCTAGGCGAACCCCAACGAAGCGATGTGATTAATTGAAATTCTTTGATTTTTTAAATATTGAAACAGTTTTGCGCTGCAGTACCAAATTCTACCCGAAACGGAGGGTCACACACTCGAGGAGATTGAACTGTACTTCTCCGATAAGCATCGTCGTCTGACTGATCGAACAATTCGACGGGTGTTGGTGCGCAAACAAGACGCTGCCGCCGAAGGCGTTCATACAGTCGCCGTCTGAGTTCGTTGTGTGATTGAGTAGTATAATTCAGTATGTATGTATGTATGTATGTATATCCATGTTGTAAAATATATTTGAACAAGATATACCAGTTGCTTAGTCCGGAAAAAAAACGTGCATTTCATTATTATAATAATAATCGTATAATCGTTTGATTGGACTGCCGACTGCCGACTGTATTGTGGTTTCTGAATGCTATTTTTTGTTTGTGAATACACTTGCCGGCACCGTGGAAATGAACCCCTTCACGCTTGTCTGTGTATACACACAGCGAGCATCATAAATGACAATGACTAATTCGCGAACAACGTGCGCGCATATATGAATACGATTCTCACCTCTCCATCTGGTTCAGACGCAGACCCGAGTCGCAATTCGGAGCCGGCATCGCTTCGATCAGCTCATTAAAGCGGTCGCGGTCCGACCGAACACATCGTTCGCACACATTACGATCATGGAGCGCACCGATCTACCGGGCAAGCGAGACGACGATGTGAATCCCTCGGTGGAAGTTAGTCCGTTTCGGCGGGCTATTCCTCAGGTAAGTTGGTAAAACTCGAAAAGCCTGTGATTCGTTCGAATACTTCGATCGTTTATTTTTGCCGGTACAGATCCTTGCATGCTCCGCCAAAAACCTGCTCATGGTCGATCTCGGTCTAGCGCTCGGATTCTCGACTGTCTGCATCCCTGTGCTACTCGGTCTCCAGACCGATCGCTACCCGAACGAGACGCTACACTTCAGCGCCGAGCAGGCCTCGTGGTTCGGCAGCATCGTCTTCCTCACGCAGCCCATTGGCAGCATCGTCTCCGGCTGGATTACCGAGCAGATCGGGCGCAAACGCGCCATGCTGGTGGTCAATGTGCCTCACATCATTGCCTGGGCGATGATTTATTTTGGACAGTCTACGATGGAGCTGTTCGTGGCGGGAGTGTTGTTGGGCCTCGGCGTTGGTTTTATGGAGTCGCCGATTTTGACGTACGTGGGCGAGATCAGTCATCCGTCGATTCGAGGGCCGCTACTGGCGTTCAGCAATATGGCGGTCATGTTCGGAACAATGGTGATGTATCTGCTGGGCACGATGGTGACGTGGAGGCAGTGTGCGCTGATTTCGTTCTTTGTGCCGCTGGTGACGATTGTGGCAATTTGTTTTGTGAGTATAAGGGCGGCATTGGAGTTGTGTGCTCTCGTTTTTTCTCCATCTGGAAACCATACACAATATTCTCACGCTTCGTTGGTGTTTGATATAGTACATAGTTGTATGTTGCTCACACATGTAAGAAACGATTTTAGATCGGCGTAAATTCGCAAACAGTTAGCTCATTTTAATTCGAAACATCTGCGATGTTTGCGAATTTGAATTAGATTGGTTTGTACGTTTTCATCTTGTGTATAACGAGCTCGATTGACGATGATGCATGTGAAGGGTGTAGGGTGTAATAATAATAAGAGGCATGATATTATTACTATTTCTGAGCATTTCATTTTGGCCTGAAATGTTATCCGCGTGATCCACAAAACAGTGACTTGTTTCTTATTCATGTAAAAAAATCCAATGAATGACGGCATTCATTCATTCATAAGGATACTAATTTGAAATAATAAAAAATTATGCATTGTAGTATTGTATATTTATTTGAATAACATATTGTCGAAAACATGCCTTTGATCATCATCATCATACTTCATCACCTTCGACAGGTTCCCGAATCGCCATACTGGCTCATGTCCCAGAACCGCCACGCTGAAGCCATCGCCTCGCTGCAGTGGCTGCGTGGCTGGGTGCCCGCTGAAGCCGTCCGATCCGAGTACACCTCCATCACCGACTACATTCGCGTCGCCAGCCGATGCGACCAGTGCGTCCGCGCTCGCGCCACCTCTTGCGCGCACGTCAGCTCGTATGTCGAAAAAGCCCGCGATCTGGTGCGTCGCAAAACTCTGCGGCCCCTGCTCCTCGTCGCCGTCGTCTTTGCCGTCGTGCATGCAAACGCCAATTCGGCGGTGCGCCCGTTCCTGGTGCAGGTATTCCAGACGTTCGGCGTGCCGATGGACGCAAACTGGGCGGCCGTGGTGGTCGGCGTCATGGACATTGCATCGAATGTGCTGTGCATGGTGGCGGTCAAGGCGCTGGGCAAGCGACGACTGTTCCTCGGCTCGCTGGCCGTCTCGATTGTGTGCTGCATTGGGTTGACATGGAATGCGTACGCCGTTATTCCGGCGGGTGCGAGCTCATTTGCGGAGCAAGAGGCAGCGGCGACGACGACGAGTGCGGCCACATTGCCGCACGACAACGTGCTCGCTCTGGTGCTGTTCGTCGTGCTGGCGCTGTCGTTTGGCGTCTCGTGGTGCTGTCCGTGGATGCTCGTTTCGGAGGTGTTTCCGTTCCGGGTGCGCGGCACCGCATCGGGCATCGCGGCAGCGGTGAACT
Source organism: Exechia fusca (assembly GCA_024741255.1). Taxonomy (NCBI): domain Eukaryota; kingdom Metazoa; phylum Arthropoda; class Insecta; order Diptera; family Mycetophilidae; genus Exechia; species Exechia fusca. The sequence continues at coordinate 9,387 of JANTBZ010066399.1, read as the reverse complement.
ATTTCTGCGTCTTCACGGTGACCAAGACGTATCTGAGTCTGGAGCGAGTGCTGGACATATCGGGGGCGTTCTTGCTGTACAGCGTGTTGTTGGTGGTGGGGTGAGTTCGGAGTGAAAATGTATTCAAAGTGGCACATTCAACAGTTCTCCATCGGAATGACAGATTCATCGTGCTGTACCTGGTGTTCCCGGAGACTGAGGGCAAATCGTTGCAGCAAATCGAGTTCTATTTCTCGGACAAGACGCGTAAGCTGACCGATCGTAATATTCGGCCGATTGCGACGTCGAATGGAACGGATGAGAGCACGTTTTCAGCGCATAATAATGCAGCTTTCCAACCGTAATCAATTAGTATTTGTCGTTCAGCGTACTTACTCGGAAGTATTTAAATGTTATGTTGTACAAAATAATTTATTCATGCAGTTATATATATTGAGAATGAAGATTTTATTAAAACGTATATATTTTACACAGTATTACTTACGAATAAATCTCGTTATGATGACTATACATGTAATTTGTTTCAATTCGAATCTCGCCCTCGTCTGCCGTCTAATCAACGAACGATTTGTTGTCGAATCGCATCGCCAGCGGTGGTCCGTCTACCGGCGTCGGCGTTCCGCTGTCACGGCTCCTAATCACATCGACAAACGCCACCGACGGCAGACGCTGCGCAGATGCCGACGATGATTGCGAAGCTGTCGGTGCCTTTGCTATAGACGCCGATCGCTTGCGACCAAAGTCGACGTCGTGACCGGCGTCATCGGCATTGCGAACCGTTTCCGCAGCGCCACTGCGTCGAATGCGACGATCGCTGAACGCACGCGTGCTGTCGGAAAAGTACGCTTCGATCTCCTCCAGTGAATGGCCTTCGGTGTCGGGCAGTACAATTAGCTGGATGACGAATCTGTGTACAATCGTGCGGAGACATTTTAGCATCGTCGGAAATTTGCGGATATTCACTCTTACCCAATTGTCGTCAGGCATCCGTAAAGCAGAAAGGCGCCCCACATCGAGCAACTCAACTCCAAGCTGTAGAACGTCTTCGTGGCCACGAAGACGACAAAGTAACCGGTGGCCGCCGAGAAACCGGACGCAATGCCGCGCACGCGCACCGGAAACACCTCGCTGACGTACATCCAGGCTACCGAATGTGCGACGCCCGCGAAGTAGGCCAGACAGACGAACACGACCAGAGCGGTGACGTTGGTGCGGGCGATCAGTTGCAGGTCGGCCGGATGGAAGGAGTCGAGGCCGGCGGGAATGGTCAGGTAGGCGTTGGCAGCTAGAGTTTAATGGTGGTTCAGTTATGTGACGAATGTTTATTTAAATATTTAGTTAAATTGTTCATATTTGGCTATGAAATGTTGTCCAACAATCTCTAAATATTCCAATGTGACGAGGAAGTGATCACGCCTCATTGATAGTGTCTATAGCACTAATGTGACAAAAATTCCATTGCGAGATCAAGTGCGCATTTTGTTATGCTAAATTTTCCACACTCTTCGAAAATCTCAATACCATGTGAAAGTGATCACGACTCTTCAATAGTGTCTAAAGCTTTTTCGTATCATATCGTGATGACTTGCTTGCACGCACATGTGTGTGCAAAACTGTTTGAAATTATCGATTAACACATATTCACACATACACTCATACCCAGAACAAAACAGCAAACGCCAGCACCAAAAACAGCCAGCAAACACATCACTCGTTTGCCCAGTGATTTGATCGCCACCATACACGTGATATTGGCCAGCACATCCATTCCGCCCACCACAACCTGGAAATGGAGAACGTTCGTCAATTCAATGCTTCAACATAACTCGTATCCACAACATACCGACGCCCAGTTGGCGTCCATCGGCACGCCGAATATCTCGAAGACCTGCACCAGAAACGGTTTGATCGCCGCAATGCCGTTCGACTGAACGATGACGAAGCACAGCACGACCAGTGCGAACGGGCGCAGCACATTCGAGCGCATCAGCTCGCCCGCTTTGCGCAGGCAGCCGGTGCGATGCGTGCACTGCAGCGCGGTGCCGCGACGCTGGCACGACAGGCACGCGTTCGCCGTGCGAATGTAGTTGATCAGCTCGTCGTACTCCGGCTGGACGGCGGCCGGTTTCACCCAGCCGCGCAGCCACTGCAGCGATTGGCGGGCGGCCTCCGGCTGGTTGTGCTGGAGCAGCCAGTGCGGCGTTTCGGGTATCTGCCGAAGAAGCGCGGGGTTGGTGAGCAAAATGAGCATTTGAGGGGGTTCTGGGCGGCAAATCGCATTTGTGGGGCGTGGTTCGATTTGATGAATGATCAAATATTCTTGCTATCTGCATTCACTTCTTTGCGGAAGACATATGAACAAACAAATAGATAGACCGAATTTTAAATAATACAAATTTTCATATTGTCAAATCAACACTTCGTTCTAACTTTGCGTTGCTAACATTTTGTTTTTAATTTCTAACCTTCGGTAAGGGACATTCAATCGAAGAAATTCAGTGTATTTGAGTCAAATATCAATTAATTATTATATTGGTGACTGTTATGCCTTTGAACTCGAAACATCTTATAATATAAAAAAAATCTATTCTTTATATTGTGGGTGCTGGCGTTGGGACCATCCGATAATTGGTTACAAAAATTGAATTATATCAATATTCATTGTACGAAACAATCAAACACGGATTCAATGAAATCAGATGATGTTGGAATTTACCGCGCATCTACACCAGCATATGGAAACAAAACATGTTGAACCGATTATAACACAATTGGAGTAATCTCAACATTTCATTTTCAACATTGTAAAGGGTGCGCCATATTTGATGGATCTATGAGAACATCCAATAACTTCAACACCCAATTTCCAGCCGATGTTCAAAAATTATTTTTTTATATTTTAATTTAGTCTATTAAAATTTGTTAAGACTAGTTTTTGGATACAACATCTGCGCTACTCGTTTGATTTTCTGGTTTTTTATTATCGCCAATCTCAACATTTGTGTTAAATTTTGATCAGAAGGAATATATTGAGAGATAATCAACATGACGTTTATTGGAGAAACAAAACAGGTCAACAAATAATTAAAATATTTTGTTTATAAAAATCGGTTGATTGATTCAAAAGTTATTCGTTGTTCTCATAGCTCCATCGGATATAGCGCACTCTGTAAATGTAATGACAAACTTCCAAGTAAAAGTTTGTCTTATCACCCACATTTGGTGTTGACTAAATTGTTGAAAATTGTTGTGGTTAGCACACCGTTCCAAACAGCAACCCCTAGGCTATGTACAAACATGTTTTGAACTTCCTTCCTTAGATCGTCATTCGAAGGGAAACTAGCACCCAAACCGAGGATTGAACCCGTCATTTTTCGATCGATGTTTTGTGTGAATGTCACCCGACTATGAAAGCATCAACAAAATTTGGTACCTAGCTTCTTCCATGTTGTCGTAGGGCCATAAATATCGAATAAGTGTTGTAAACCAATTATTTCATGATCGTAGCTATCTAGTGAACAAAAAACGTCAACAAACTTACAAACATCAGTGCAATCACCGTAACGCACGGGCAAAGGCCGCAAATCCCAGCTGCGTTCCGCCACGTCGTCACCGATCCGATTACGTACATCAGGCACATGCCCCCGATCACCGTCACGTGCGAGAACGCCAGCAAGATGCCGCGCAGCGACGGGTGACTGATCTCGCCCACGTACGTCAAAATCGGCGACTCCATCAGGCCAACGCCGAGTCCGAGCAGCACGCCGGCCACGAACATCTCCGTCACCGAGCCGGCCCAGTAGAACATCGCCCAGGCGGCGATGTGCGGTACATTGACCAGCAGCATGGCGCGTTTGCGACCCAACGCCTCCGTGATCCAGCCGGACGCGATCGCACCGATCGGTTGCGTCAGGAAGACGATGCTGCCGAACCAGGAGGATTGGGCGGGTGTGAAATACAGCCGATCAAGCGGGTCGACGCGATCCGATGGGCCGGCGCGCAGAGCGGGAATGACGATGGTGGAGAAGGCGCAGGCGAGACCGAGATCGATGAGCAGAAGGTTTTTCACGCTGCACGCGATCACCTGTAATTAGGAATACGTTATACAGTTGAGACATTTGGCTTGCTGATGCTATGTAAATGATGTCTGTTTATTATGTTTACTTTTCAATGTTCGAGTTCAATAAGATGATACGTTTTTTTCGACCGTTGCGAGAAGGGAGATAACCTTGGGCGATATGCTAAATTTGTTTACTTACTTATTTATATATTTGTCTTACTTATTTGTTTACTAGTTACTAGTAATTATTATAGCTCACAAAAATACCTGCGGCAATCCCATTCGAAATGCACTCGTTTTCGGCTCTTGATTGCCATAGTAATCTGCGTCATCTGCAACCCGTGTAATCTGCTTCGTCTTCCTAATTCGAGCACAATTCGAAAGTACAATTAGATGCAATCACCACCGGCAGCAGGTCAACAGTTAGTGTATATCGTTCACATTCTCGATTCACGTACATTTTCGTCTTTCGGCGATGGGTGCGAAATAAGTCGGCGACAGAAAATATTACAATTGACTCCGAATATAATAACAATATCGCGGTCAGGTCAACTCAACGCACTCACGGATACATGTACAACCGCCGATCGAGCCGATCGGTGTATTACTGATATGAAGTGGAGCTTCTACATGTTGACGATCGTACGCTAGCAAGCAGAGAAGCTAACCAGAACGATATCACGCTCTCTCACACAGCCACAAAGACAGACGTACCATGCTGGCAGACAGACGAACAAACATCACGCATATTCATTCAAAACGGCTTCAATATGCATGTCACACTCACTGACAATGCGAGACGAAGCTTTTGCGTGTTCGATAAGCAACTTTTGTCAACAGAGTAAAATATTACCACTCTGACCGCAAAAATGAAGGCGCAACATGAACAAATATCTACCAAATTTCACACGACCATAGAGATATGGAAATCTCATTCGAAGTGATTACAGCATTCCTTTGAATTACATTTTTAAATTCCTTAATCCACACGAAGACAATAAAATATCTATACATATAATCGAACCATATTCAGATATTATAAAATTTACATACGGCGTCTATTCAAAACACCTGCCAAAACTGTTGGCAATCTATTCGTATATTTAAAAACTTGTGTAGCTTATTTTTCCATTTCCAATGCAATTGAGAGCAAGAATGAGTTTGTTTTTCTCTATTGGTCTCATATGATCAACTAAACAAATTAATTAATATTATACAGACGTTTTCCACATTCAATATTGAATAGCAAACATCTATATCGATTTCATGCCCGATCACCCGTGTCATTCCATAAGACACGCAAAGATGCTCTCGTCAACTGTTTTCTCATCCGACTACGTTTACGTGCATAAATTGACCAACAAAAGGCGCACATCATTGATACAGTACTCGTGAAACAGGTTTATTTCTCGTGTTATTCTATCACTTCGTCTCATATTCTATTCTACATTGAGGTACATTATATTGTTCGAATATTTCGTCTGGTAGCTCGAAAATCCGGTGCCGCGAAATGCGTTTCGATCTCCTGCAGTGTTCGGCCTTCCGTTTCGGGCATAATACGATAGGCCACCACCCACGTAATCATCGTTATGCCCACGTAGAACATGAACGCACCGCCAATCGACAGATGTTGCTCGAGGAACAAGTACGATTTCGTCGTCGCGAACAAACTGATGTAGCAGAACGCCCCCGAAATTCCGACGGCAGCCGCTCGAACTCTGTCAATTTAGAGACGTTATCATCAAATTTGAATATCCAATTGTACTCAAGCACCTCACCTTATCGGATACAACTCCGCCACCAGCATCCACGGAATCCCGGCAGCCGCTCCCGCACAAAACGCCATCACGACAAACATCACCAGCGCCACAACACTTCGTTCGCCATCTGTCGCACAAGCGTTCACAAACGCCACATCGAACGAGCTCGCCCCCACCGGTAAGCGCACAAATGCGAACACGCTCAACGCCAACACCGCCGCACCCGCCACTGCGCTGCACACCAGAAACACGCACCGCTTACCCGCCCATGGCAGCACCAGCATAACCGTTCCGAAGGCCACAAACTCCAGTCCGCCGGTGATGACGGCAAAGTGCGACGCATCGACGGGCACCCGATAGACGGTAACGATCTGCACGAGAAACGGCCGCAGCGCCGACATGCCGCACGTGTGCGACAGCACGAAGCACAGCACGACCACCAGCAGTGGGCGCACGCAGTTCGGGTGGCGCATTTCGAGACAGCGTCGCCAGTAGCCGGCTGGATGTTCGCATGTGATCATTGGTCGTGTTGGGGACGAACTGCTGGTCGGTTGAAGTTGCTGCTGCTGCTGCTTCTGGCATGCTGGACACACGTTCGACTGGCGCACGAAGGACTCGATGGCCACAAACTCGTCATGCACCTGAGGTTCTGTCACCCAACCGCGCAGCCAGCACAACGAGCGGAGCGCATCTTCGCGACGGCCACGCACAAGTAGCCAGTACGGCGTCTCGGGCACGATGCAGATGAGCAGAAGTGCTGCGCATGGAACGCAAAGGCAGAGGAGGGCGGCCTGGCGCCAAGGGAGCAACACGCCGAGTAGGTACATAGAGCAGACGCCGCCAATGCCGCACATGCTGGAGAGGACGAGCAGCGGTCCGCGAATCGATTGGTGGCTGTAGGATTTTAATAAGAGAGCCATTAGAAAGATTTACAGATAATGAAAATCACCCTGAATGTGTGCATATTTCCAAAATAATAATACTTTCATCATCTAACGATCCACTCGAAAACATTGTGATCAGAGGAAATGCTGGAAACGAAACAGTGAATTCTAGCTTTTGGAAGCCATAAGCTAAATTGTATGAGATTTATTAAATGAGATTTATATAAGACTAACGTCCATTATTCTTGACTCTATACTCATATATATCTATTAAACTATTAATCATCATCACATTGATCCCAGCCATAATGACACGTTCTTGTCACTCACCTTATCTCGCCGACATACGCAATCACGCACGACTCCATCAGACCAATGCCCAGCCCAAGTAGTGCGCCAGCAATGAATATCTCCACCGTTGTCGTCGCTCGCCACATCATCAGCCACGCCACGATGTGCGGCACGTTGACCAGCACCATCGTGCGTCGACGTCCGAGCACATCTGTAAACCAACCGGACACTAGGCTGGCTAGCGGCTCCGTCAGCAGCGCAATGCTGCCGTACCAAGACGACTGCTCGGCGGTGAGGTGCAATGTTTCTGCGCCATCAGCATGGCTGCCGCTGTGTATGCCTCGCAGCGCTGGAATTAAAACCGTCGCAAAACCGTACGCCAGGCCGAGATCGAATATCAGCAAATTTTTGATCATGCACGCCAAAATCTGGCAGAGAGAGATAGAGGGAGAGTGTAGCGATGTCAGAACCTGTTTGGTATGGTCCCTGGTCAGCTGAACTCACCTGTGGCAGGGCCTGCCGAAATTTGCTCACTTTCACCGCCGTCACCATTGTTGAACTGACTGACTGACAATGGGTTTGTTTCGATATTCCGCTCACCTCGAGAGATGACGAATGGGGTGGTTTGTTTGTGTCGACTGCATCTGTTTGACTGCTGAGCGAGAGTCGGCACAAGAACACAACTCACCGAAATTTGAAGACGAAAAAATGTCAACAGAATGCAGCCAGTGCTGTTTACCTGTTGCTATCATTGTTGTATGGATTGATGTGTACGAATTTTATATACGTGATTATACACCGAGTGAACGGGTTATAGCCATAAATTAACATAGTAAACATCCAGCCATGTATACTTCGCGAGCGGGAATGAGAGTGTCAATGATGTTTAACGATCATTCGAAGCGGGTGTCGAAAGATGAATAATCGCGTGCATTGTGTGTTATGACCGCAAAATACATTCCCATATTGACCTTTTTTGTCACCGATCATTACGGTATTTATAATCACGGCAACATCAGATCATATGGCCAAGGTTTATAACTCACACTTATCGTTTATTCGAAATTAATCATATTACTGGTTACTAATTTTATTACAGTGATGTAGAGATAGTCGCAGTCGAAATCTTTCTATGGCATATTTGGTGAGCAGCCTTGGAAAAATGCGTCTCAATTGCCTCCAGAGTTTTCCCTTCAGTTTCAGGAAGTATGTTGTATACCGCAATCCAACTGTGCAATAGAAAATGATGCATAATTAAGGCGAATACAGTAAGACGATAATCTGAAACTAACGAAAGAACGGCTAATCCGGAATGAAATCCAAACGCACCGCCAATCGACAGTGACTGCTCCAGGAACAAATACGATTTCGTCGATGCAAACAATGCGACATAGCAGAATGCAGCTGACACTCCGCATGCAGCCGCTCGATTGCGCAGCGGGAACAGCTCGCTCACTAACATCCACGGAAATCCGCCTGCGATGCCCGAACAGAAGGCCAACACAACGAACAGCACCATGGCAAAATAGTTGTCCGCTCCTGCTGCACTGGCGCTCAGTACGAATGCCCGATCGAACGACGAGGCCCACAGCGGAAACATCCACATCGCGTTGGTTGCCAATGCCAGCGCAGCGCACATCGACACTGCACTGGCGCATAGAAATATGCGTCGTTTACCAATGCTTTTGACTACGAAGAGCAGACAAATGTGAGCGAATAGCTCAACAGCGCCAATAATTACCTACTGGTTGGATGAAATTATAGCCTTGAAAAACACATGTTATCGCATTGTCACATTACCGGAAACAGATTCGCTTCAATGGGCAGCCGAAAAACCGTTCCGATCTGCACGAGAAACGGTCGAATCGCCGACAGACTGCTGCTCAGCGCCAGCACGAAGCAAGCGGCCACAATGTACAACGGTCGCCGACAGTTTGGCAGCCGCATTTCGAGCGTGCGCTGCCAGTAGCCGGACGGATGACGGCACTGTTCGGCTGACGCTGAACTGGTTCGGCACTCGGTGCAGGCCATTGATGTGCTCACGTGATGGCGCAGCGCATCGAGCTCGTTGCGGATGAGTGGTTCAGATACCCATCCTCGCAGCCAGCACAGCGAGCGCACGGCTTCGCTCTGGCGGTCTCGGATTAAGAGCCAGTAGGGTGTCTCGGGTATCTGGATGAAATTTAAACTAATCAGATTCAGTACCTCATGGTGAGAGTCGGATTGAAACAATTTGTCCGTTAAATTTGATCTTGTTTACAATATTGAAATAGGATAGATATCTAAGATTATATTCAAATAATCTTAGATTTTTGGGGGGCACGGGGTTAGGGAACAGGGTAGAGTCTGATCGTTCTAAGCCTTATTCAGTAGTTTAAGCTTAGTTCCAGTC
>JANTBZ010066289.1:0-22176 GCA_024741255.1 Exechia fusca | reverse complement strand
TTCATGAGATGAATGAGAAAAATTAATAATTATGTGATAATGATAATGAAAATTGCACTGCATTTTTAATTCAACTTTATCGGCGGTCATTTCTCTTATGGACAACTTTTTCCCGAAACGGCATACTCAAAATTATCTGAAAACTACAGAAGAACGATTAGAGAGCTCAATTGTTATTGAAAAGTAAACGCTCACCGTGAAAAAACTTGTATTCTCAGAAACGTTGGTTCCAACATCGCCACGGACGTCGGTACGTGGGGGTGCCAATGAATGTGTAGTGCCAACGAATGGGCAACCTATCCTACAAATTGTTCGTGTTTCGTGTTTGGTCGAATGGTCATGAATGATGAATAGAGTAAAATCCTCATCATTCGAAAAAATTAACATAAATCTGTGTGGGAAAACGTGAAGGAACATCTATAAGATTATGAACAAGACTTTTCTCAATCAATTTTCATGAGCAACTGCAAATCGTCTTGCGCGATCCGTATGTAACCTAGGCTGTTATAGCTGATATATCTTGTAGAACAGTCTATAATGAAGATACTCGTCTCGACTGTTCTATATGGACAACAAAGGATCTTTTGCGAACAGAATACGGCTGATTGGTGAAATGGCACCTTAAAATCCAGTTTATGCTTAATTTAAACACGCTCAATTTGAATTTTCACACGAATTTTCTCCCAAACATCTGATCCCTGGAATTTCGAAAGCAGTTCAAAATCGCAACCAAACAACAACAATATACATACGCTGACCGGGCTGGACGCCGTAGGCGGGTCGACCGTCCAGCGGCAGGCCGCCAAACGGTCCGGGCATCATTTCGCCCGAGTCATCGTCGTAGAACGTTTCCTCGTAGTCCTCGCCGTCGACGTAGCCATCGTCCAGTTTGTCAGCACCATCACCATTGTTACCGTTGTTGTTACCGTTAACACCACCACCACCACCAACACTCAAACCCATTCCATTCGTCACGGCCGCCGATGACGAAGGCGGCATCGGCACTGCGGACGACATGGATTGTGTGGATGAATCAGATGCGGATGATGATGATGCGGATGATGATGATGCGGATGATGATGATGCAGATGATAATGATCCAGTGCCCGCGCCCGCTTGCTGCAGCTGATGATGCTGATGGCTTGGCTCATCTGAAGTCAGCATCGTAAACAAAAACAGGGAAGCTAAATGACTATGCAGCGACTTCGGATACCCGATTGGCACCGATGTTTGGTTTAAGGTCTGAACAGGTGAGTTGGGTTAGAATTTTGAATCACGATCTGCCGGGGGGTTTTCTGGGTTTTAGTATGGATGGGATGAGAAGAGTGTGAATGCGTTTCAAGCGCGAGTAGTAAGTGAATGAGTGTGTCGGTGCAAACGTTTCCAAGTCGGTCGGAATTATGCACTTTACTTTAGTAGACTAGCGTTATGTTGAAATTGCAAATAGGACTTCTGTACAATGTATTCTCTATTCTTTAAATATTTTGCCATGACACATGTAAGTATTAGTCTTCAGGAAACGCCGCTCTCACAACACACACACATCACATCACGAACAACACCGCGTAAAACGCCATTACACAACCAATTCTCATCGGTCTGTCGATCGAACGCTTTACACACACAGTCACACACAAATACTATGCTAACACTCACGGTTAACGCCGTCCTTGGACAGGCACGCCACCCACTCCGGCCGCGACATCCGGTCGTCGTTGTCCGCATCGCAGAACTTGCCGAACGTGCGCGCGCATCGCTTCGGCTTCACCGCCTTGCGCACCAGCCGCTTCAGTTCGCGGAACTCCTGCCGCTCCAGCTGATGGTTGCGATTCGCGTCCAGCTGGCCGAACTTCCAGTCGACGATCGCCTTGTCCGACAGCTGCTGGCCGCCGGCTCCGTGGCCGTGCTGTTTCGCGGCGCCGCCGGCCAGCTGGCCCGGCTGCCCGAGGCGACCGTGCTCGCTGTGGAACACGCGAATCAGATTGGTGTTGAACAGCGCCTGGTCGGCGCGCGTGCACTGGCGTCGCGGCCGCTGCGCCGCGTTGATGTTGTGCGGCGACGAGCGCCGCGCGTTCGCCTTCGGACAGTCGGGGCGGCCGCGTCGCACGGTCGTGTTGCTGATCGGTTTGCCCTGCAGATCGCTGCACCAGCAGCCCGCATTGTCCATGCACTGGACGGCCGCGTAGGAGCCGTCGGCGCGGCAGCGCGGCACAAACGATCGGTTGGGCATGTCCTTCTTGCGGTGCAGCAGGCCGTAGGAGCGGGACTCGAGGCATTCTGCGCGCATAATGTTGACGGTTGAGTAATTTGGGAAAATATATGTCGTAGTATGTACATGTGCGTGCCACGCGCGTTACGAGATTGACGAAAGCATAGATCAGCGGCACAGAAAATATTGAATTTGAATATTATACGAAAGTGTTTCGCACACGACACGCTACGGCGATAGACCACACACACGCAGTTGACGTTAATCATGCGTAATGTTTGCGGGGGGTTTGGTCGAAAAGAAACGCGACACGCGACTAACATGTCAAGTTTGAAAAAATTTCATTGGTTGATAATATTGATCAATTTTAATTCGTTGGATTTTTTCGAGAAAAAAAACCACACCCAAAAAATATGTAATATCATAGCTTATTTAATAGTTTGTAACATACACGAAATGTTGTTCCTTTCACGTTTTGTAGGAGAAGTAAGAGTCACACACATATTGTATTGATGCACTTTAGATCACTCAACATCATTCGTATACAATATTTGTATATCTATTGAATTTGAGATTTGTATATCAATTGTATACGAGACAATCGTTGAAGTAAAGTCTCGATTTTTGGTTAAGTGTCGCCAGAGAAATCCGTTTTTCTATATATTTAAATTGAACACATAAGCAATTATTTTAATTTTGTTATTGAAAATAATTTGAACACAACCTCATTATCTAAGACACTCAAGTGAAAAGTTACGGTATCTAAACCAAACACGAAATAACTACATTTTGTATGAAGAGCTGAAAAATAAAACTTTGCTCAAAATATTCGTATTTCGTGTTCGATTAAGAGCACGTAACTTTTCACTAGAGTGATGAAATATAATGAAAATATGCACAAATCTTTTTCAGTCATAATAACCGGGAGACAAAGCAATTTCAAGCTTTTTTCACTTAACCACTAACCACTGACTTTTCTCTCGGTTAAGACAAATTCCTTCATGGTTATTCGTTCGACAATTTATCTATATATGAACGGAGTGGTATTTGTTAGGACGTACTCAGCCAAAGGCGAGCATTTAATTGAAAGAGGTTTTTTAACAGATGGATTTGTATTGAACAAAACTTCATCATTACATTTTTGTTGCGTCTCCTACTTTTCCTAAAAAACGCAAACATAGCTGGGGTAGAACAAGTTCAGCGAATGCGAGTAGTCCACGCCAACATATTTTATAGTTATGTATATGAATCAACTTACACCTTACACTTGACGTGTACAGCTCGGTATATTTCAATTGAACCACAGACATCAGACATCTACTATACAAAATACTCTACCAACCTTTGCACGAGCCCCGATGCTTGAGGCTGACCGAGTGTCCGCTGCACTGAGCGCGTATCAGGTGGCAGCGTGTCGGATACGTCTGGTTGTCGGTGCCGCAGACTGGCCGGCCTTTTGACTCGTCGCACTCGCCCCCTTTGGCCGCGCATTCCGATATCTGTTTGGTCGGTCGGTTGGGGAGGCAATTGAAAATGTTGTGAGTATATAGAACGAAACGCGCGCGATTTATTAGACGAGATCAGAGGCAATACAATGTGCTATGCAAATCACCGTACAAAACGGCTTCCAATTAGTACAACACTGGCGATAAATTTCGCATTAGCGCCGGTGGTCCATAGGCGCGCACCGGGCGGTGAATTATTGCACGGCAATCAAAGAAATGTAAATCGTGCGAACGCACCACACACAGACACGATGCGGGTGGTTGCAGCGTTAGTTTGCTGCTCGTGTGATGAAAATTCGTGTTAACTAACGCGCGCGCGAATAGTGTGGATACACTTTACGTATGTTTCTGCATAATAAAATTAATCGGCGCACTGGGGAACGCAACGCTGCTTCACGAATGCAACAACCAGCCTATGGAAACATGTCAGCTGTAAATCATCGCGTGGCATTACGCGAGCGCTCAAACGGCGCGGAGACACTGGGGTGAACACACACACACACACGCACACACACACGAGGCGCCTAACGCTCCAATTTATGTCGAATTGATTAACGACGAGTGCTGCTTATTTTGCGTAAAATGGTGATAAATTGTGTCGCTGGAGCCGTGTGCAGGCGCGCGCAGATCTGGCGGCGGCGCTAATGTCTGCGAGCGAATATCGCGTGAACACTGCTTGTGCGCCCATGCGCATGACATAGAACTAGTGTGCAGTCGCGACACAGCCGACGCAAAGCGTGTTGCGCGCGCGCGCGCACGTTGCACCGTTTTATCGCGTGCGCTCTCTCTCTGCGCTATGCCGGTGTGTCTCCGTCCGCCGTCGTCCGTCTGTCGAGCTCGCGCGCGCGCCCAATGGCATTTATGCTGCTGACAGGTAGAGTGCGCGCGTGGGCGATCATCGTCGCATACCTGCTGTTTGGTTTGCAAACGACCTCATGCATTATTAATCGCAATTTGAACACGAAATTCCACGGCGCATGTTAAACGTGAACGAACTTAATCGTTATGATCGGATATAAATAGATTGCGGTGTAATGTGTGTGTGTGTGTGTGCTCGCGCGAGTACTTATAAACACACTCTAAATCCGATTTTAATCCATGCTACATTACTGCACACCAGACAACAGCACACTGCACATTACATGTGCTCAATGCCTGATGAATATATTTATATTGTCAGACGCTGAATAATTAAGCATTGCATAGTCATTCGTCTTAATAAAAGCCGTGTGTGAAGCCGGCGTCGGCGACGACGACGACGACATGTGCTTGCGCGCATACAACACACAACATGCGAACAAGAATATGTAATAGATTATCGCCATAAATGAATGTCAAACGCATTAGTGTGCATATTATGTGGTGTAGTATGTGCGAATTAAACGCATGTTCTCGTTGTTGCATGTCGACAGGGGCAGTAATATTGCGCGAAGACGATACGCGCTCCAGTAAAATCGATTATTACTAGTTTTCCGTATGATGTTGGCACTATAGTACGCGTATCGCTGCTCGAAACTCGACTACTAGCGGTATGTCACAGCGACGACGACGGCCGGCCGGCAACCGCATATTTGTCGCGCACACGTTTATGTGCTTTTGAGTGCCCGAGTGCGTGCGTGTGGGTATAATGAGTGCAAGTTACAAGGCGTTAATTGGACGATTAAATCGCCGTTATAAAGCCAGTGCGGCCACCGACGTGCCGACGAGCCGGCCAGACCGTCTACCGGTCTAATTGTTGGCTGGGGTAGTGCACGCACGCACGCAGACAAAACCTGTATGCGAGCACGCTTGGCGACTTGAATTACTAAATATGTGCGTGCCAGTGTGTGCGTTACGCTGCTCTAGTCATTAGGTCGACACGAAATGCTGCCGTCGAATCCACCGACAGACGAGCCGCCAGTCTTTCGGCACGGAATGCCGCACATCACATGCTGTGCGTTCGAGAGCGAACTTTAGCCGCCACCGGCAACCGGAACTTTGTAAACGCGTGCAGTAACTTATCAATTACCAAATGCACTGCTGCTGAACCGAGTCGCGCGCGCGCGCAGCGAGTGCGTGCCTGTGCGTGTCTGGTACACATGCGTGCGACATTGTCGGGTAAAAGCGTTAATTTCGCGCGCGGGCGTCAGAGGAAACATTACAATCTAAAGTGGATTTAACTTAATCTGTTGAGCATGCACACGATTGCGTGATCTACACACACGACACTATGCACACGCTCGTCTGTCAACGGCTATTTTAATCAGTTGTGAGTAATGTATCGTAGAGACAATCACAGAGCCGCCTCTACCAGCCGAGCCGAGAGAGTGTCCGATTGCAATGTTGTTCTCATTGTCATGTGTTGCGTTGTGAATGTAGCCAACGGCGTCGAATTGATCTCAATTCGATTGGCAATACCTCTTACACACCACACATGTCATAACACATTCCATACAATGTCGCGGCGACGACCTGCGCTCGCTGGTTTCGGTTGCGCAGCGCAACAGCGTGTAATTTATGCGCTGCGCTCACTTGACCGTCACACTTGCTGGCGCCTGCTTTTCGCCAGCTAGCCGACGCCGTTGTCTGCATACACATCTGAAGATTTCGCAGGTGAGATGCCCGCTTGACACGGGCACTTTGCACTGTGTGTATTCGATTGAGTGTGTACGTGCGAAACCGGTCGAACGTACTTCACCATCACCCCAAGCCAACCACCAATCACCGCCCGGCAACATACCAACGACGCAAGTGCTCGCACCATGACCCGAAATATTAAGTTTAAACCATGTACAGAAGTCTTCTAGTTTCCCGATTTGTACGTCTAGCTATGATATAATTTGAAATTCTAATGATGCAGTTTTATTGAATGAACATTATGCTATCGTATTAGAAAATAATATGTTGGAAAAGCCTGACTTGTGGCTAAGCAAAATCTCTCCGTTCGTATATGAAAACAGTAATGCACTTATTTATGCACAATGTATCCTCTGTTATTCGAGTATACGCACATTGTTCTAACTCACTTCAGTGCAAAGTTATGGACTCACAACCGAGCATGAAAAAACGATTTGTTTAAGGGGGGGAAACATTAAACAAAATTATAGAAAGTCGTGATTGGCTTGGACTCTTCACTGAAACGTTAAACATGTATAGATCTCTGTACATGGTTTTAACTTGAAATTCCTGGTCTGGTATACTCTCGCACAGCCGTGAAATTTCGCGCTCGTCTCGGGCGAACCACGAGCTCGCAGAGTCGTCGTGGCCACATCATACACCGAAAAACAACATTTCGCGCGCAGCATGTGCGCTAGTGTCTGTGTGCGCGCGTGACGACATTGGTTTATGGTATGTACGATTGGTATTTTATTGTCACATAACTTACCATGTGATTGTGCGCATGCAGAGCATGCGCATGGGTCCGAAGTGTTGGTGGCGCATACCTGATCTGTGTGCGCATGTGTGTGTGGTATTATGTATATTTTATTGCGATTTAATAAGCACGCGTCGTGCGCTCCGTCGCTCCGCCGTCGATCGGCGCTGTCACAAAAGCAACACCTCGCGCGCGCGCGCGCGCCAATGCAAACAAATAAATCGACAAATTCTTTCGGGCATGTTTTGTGCGACGAAATGAATTCGTCGCCTCGTGCGTCAAGTCGAACGACTGGCGCCAGCATATTTTTTACCGCCGATTGCGTGGCGCCTGCGGAGCATGGGCCTTGTGCGACGACGACGACACGACGCGAGCCGGAAATGCCAGCAGAGCTGCGCGCTTGTTTACGCATCTCCACTCCAGCAGCGGCAGCAGCATCTCTGCTGTGTGCGTTATTGCTGCTCGGCCAGGTGATTGTGCAATTGACGATATGGCGTTGGGCACGCGCGCGCTCAGACTGTGTGGAATGTCTCTGTGAAGTAATAGCCCGGATCTTCATCGACGCAGCGACGGCCGCCAGGCCAGGGTAAAAAAGCTACGCGCATACTATATGTACATCGTCGTCGTGGTGGCGAAAAATCCCGTTTCAGGTGACACACAATTATATTGCCAATACGAACAAGAAAAAAAAACCTGTTGAGCGACACTCGAGTGCGCGTGCCGCGTGCCGCCATCGCCGCCACTCGGCCGATGTGAGATATTTTTTGCCAATAATATAAGTGTATAGAGGCGTTTTCGGCGCACACGCAGAGACATCGTCGTCGATCGTCGGCATCGCAGATAAACGATACAGATACGCGCGTGCGCGAGGCGTCGGCAGCAGCGTCGGCGAACGGCGAGTGATTAAATGCTCGTCTCGCAAGCGCGAACGCCATTTAGATGCTCATGTGCGATAACGACATGGCATGGCGAACAACGGCAGCCAACAGCTGCATTGTGCGTATGTTGTATGGCTCGTATGATCTGTTGGCGACGCGTTGTCCGCACCGCTTTCATAATAAACATTTATCGTCAATTAATTTATACGACCAGGATCTCGAAATTCGGTAGTCATATGCAATGAATATAAACTGTGTGTGGATATTGTGCGCGATGTGCGCGGCTGATACGGAGATCGCATGATAAAGTGCGGCGGTATCGTCGCGCGCACACACTAACACACATCGTCACACCGTTAAATAGCACACAAAAGACGCACACGAATGGAGATGAATGCATTCCGCAGACACCTGCATCGTCGTTTCGTCCTCAAACTTTTGCACAGCGACAAATGAACGAACTAACTGACCAACTGGTTTGGCACTCCGAAATGAATTCGAATAAATCCACGCCGGACGGCACTCGCGATGTTATTCGTCGGTTGTGCGCGCGCGAATGTGTCAACCTGAATTAATTTCTAATATATTAGGGTTCAAAGTCGCCAGCTCTCACGGCGGCTGCGGTGGCGCCGCACTCGACTGGCGCTGATAGCTCGTTTGGCGTGTGCTCGATTTGTGTGCGCAGGTCATTAAAAAGCTTAACGTATTGTCAACTCCGACGAACACAACCCGGATCGAATCGCATATTCGCCCCGCGAGTTTAACGGCGTAGTGTTTTGTTGTGTGTGTGCGCGCGCAGAAGAGATTTCGTGCATTCAGCGAACCGGGCTAAGTGGTCGGTAATTTATCTGCAGATATGAACAACAGTGAGCAGTCAGGTAGATAACGACAGCTGCAGCAGAACGCGCGCAGCATGCGCGGTGACAAGTGCTCGAGTACAATTTTACACATCTCATAGAGTGTCAAGCGATTTAATGTGACGGCATAAGTGGTGGTGTATAGATACATATGTGTCAGTTCGTCGTTCGAACTGGTAGTAGGGTAATTGCTTGTGGAGCGTTGCTGTTTGCTAGTCCGAATGATAACCAAGCAGCACTGAATGTTCTCCGACTGTTGATGGGTTGTCCAAATATGGATCAAATATATTTGAATAATTGAATCGTAAAGCGTTGAGTTCATGTTTGCGTATCATCGTGCGACGTTGGTCACGTATGCGAATAATTGAATTTCACATGTCACACACTGAATCCGACCACACTGATTGATTTTAAATTGTTAATAAATAAATCAGCATGCTGCACTAATTACACTGGCGACAGGTTTAATCCGACTGTCGCGCGTGTGCAGTGTGCATGTGCATGTGTCTTTTTTGTGATGTGTGATATGTGGTGTAGGCCGCACGTCTGGTTAACCAGCCGACCGGCGTGGATGACAACTTTACAACCAGCTCGCCGTATTTTTATAATTTAATTGAAAATTCATTAGAGATTTATGCGATCGGAACATAGGTGCTGTGCAGCAGCAATGTGCAATGTTGCTGGTCAATATATCCGGCAATGTGTGCGTGCGTGAGTGCGAGCGTGCGCGCGCACATGATGTGCGAAAATCATCGCATGTCGCGACATACCGCATATGCTTGATATGTTGCCCAACATCTAGCCCGAACGCGAGACACGCGACACTGCCGCCAGCCGAGCAGCGAGAGCCGTGGTCGCTGCATGCTCCGAATATAACACGAATATCGTGTAATCACCATCTCGTCGGAGCGCCAGCCAGCTTGCGCACGCGCGCTAAACACACAGACGCCATTAATTAATATTCATAAGCTAATTGCAGTCTTGCACGCACTGGTGGCGTGCCGCCGCACACACACACACACACACATGGAGATCACTGTGTCGTTGTGCGACTTGTGCGACGAGTGCGCTATAAAACGCCAGTGCGCCCGGCTAACATAAAATTAGCATTTAATAAATATGTTTAGCATAAGCAAAACGCCTTTGATTGATGGCCGCGCCGAGCGTCGCAAATTCACATTTATTATTATTACTGGTGTGTGCGTGTGTGTGTGTGTGTGTGTGTATGTGTGTGTGTATTTGCGATCTGAAACACAGACGTGACAACGTGCTCATTCTACACACGTTGTCCGCAATGTCCATCGATGCGCGACTCTCTGGCGAAAATCATGTCAAGCGACCGCGCATGATCGCGCTCTGTCTGCAATAGATGCCAAAATCTCGATCGCATCACAGCACCCCCATCTCGCGCTTGTGACTGATCGTTGTGATTCGACACACAGCCGCCAGTTGGCCAGCCAGCCAGCACACAGACACGCACAATAGAAATGGCACATTGCAAAAAAATAAGCCATAAAACCGAATGAAATTGTGGCGCCAACATTACCATTTATATTGGAATGATTAAATCAGTTTGGCGCACGTCGTCGACGCCCGGTTTTCGAGACGATCGAGCGGGCGCGAGCGATTCGCTGGCGGGCATCAAGTGCGCCATCAGCCGTCCCCACATGATGTGTGACACGCGCGCGCAAACATCAGCTAGTCGGCATCTCATCCAGAATAGAGAAACATGTTTTTTGTGGGCGCTGCTGCTGTCGGCTGTTTCAGCTACAACGAAGCACGCGACATGTGATCCATTGAATTATGTCAATCGTCGGAGAATTTGCATGTTTTTGCAGTTGAGCGAATTACCAGAGAACTGTATATGCGTCACTCTGCGGTGTTTGTCCGATGACAAATCTCCCGCTACCGAATATGATGTCATCGCTAAGGTGATAAAAAACAGCTCGGCCAGAACGGAAGCATCAATTGTCCCGAATTATAAGAAATGATTGCGCCGCGACGGCACCGCATGCATATGGTAACAAAGTGATTTGCAATTTGCAACATATTCTCTCGCGCAGTCGCCCATTCGTGCGCAGATCGACGGCCAGCGCGTGGCCGCCGTCGTCTTCTCCGATCGCTCGCTTCTCGCATCGGCACGACGTTGAACCACCACGTGCTGATGGACAAGCGCAGCGCGAACCGACGACCGCTCAAGCCATCAATAAATGTTGTTTATGCCGAATAGCGAAACCTGTTTTTCTGCCTGTTTGTGCGCTGGGTTTCTGACAAACAGCGCGGCCAGCAGCAGTGTGCGTGTGTGTGAGTGTGAGTGTTTGCGCGAGTTCGCCAGAGCCGACACCGATGGCGAATCAAAGAACCGGCGTGCACTTGCGGTGCGCACACTTGCGACTTTCGGGTGAAATGTGCGCTTGAAATGTTATTTTAACACTATATTCAAAAATCCTATTATACCACATGCACGCAGACAAGCGCGCGCGTGCAGACCGCATGTGGCGCTTAATGTTCTGATTTTGTTTACACGACGAAAGTCTGCCCAGCCGCAGCCAGCCAGTTGGAAGCGCGCAATTGTGTTTATTTGCGGGCACGCAAAAGTAAACGACGCCACTTTGCGGCAATCGACGTCCAGACGCGCGCAGCGGTCGCTGTCTCTCTCTCTAACTCTCGGCTGGACAGCGCAGCTTTTATGCGTTCGAATATATAATTCGCGATTGATTATCGAATCGGCGGGCGGGCGGGCGGTCTGGGTGTGAGATTCGTTTGGTTTGGCGTATGTTAATTAGATTTTTCGGTGCGTCGGGGGTGGTCAATTACGTCTGGCAAATGCCAAGCTGATGGCGCGCGTGCACGTGACGACAGACGCGACAGAGTCGAGATAGATGAGTGTGGCGCTCAGACGCGCAATAGAAAAACTAACACGGCGGACGCGGACGAGAAACCGTGCAACATTTCACACAACGATGGCGACATGGAAGCCTTATGCGCGTTGTGGTCACATGCATTATTGAGTTTTGTTATATTGATGTCATCGTGTCAGTAGCCAGCCAGCAGTAGACGACGCAAAGTCAGTCAATTAATTGCAAACATGTGGTTTCAATCATGTTGGGAATATAGCGTATACGCATAGCACAAAGTCACGGCTGGTGATGTGGTGGCATACGATCCAAACGATAAGAAACCGCACGATCGTTATTTTAAAACATAAAACTCAAACGACCCGGCTCGATATGTGTAACATAATACGCGCTCTCACACAGCTTGGAAAGACACAAGAACCGAACGGCGAGCGTTCGCGAGCTGTATCTGCGTTATGCTGTTGATGCTGTTTTTACTCTGAACATAATCGTGTATAAATGATCCGAGTTTACGATCGATGTATGGTAGAAGTGTGAATATGCTTGTATTACACACATTCACACACACAGCATAAACACATACATATATGCACACATACAAGTAGCCAAACCAGTATCCCCAAATACGGCAACATATCTACGTTTATGTTGTATGTCTGCTGCAGCGTTTATGTGATCGCGTGCGCACACTTGTTCATATATACAACACTGGCGGTGTTTATGTGCTTCCGCACGAGGATCCAGAGAGCTCTCGTCGACAGCATTGCTGGCTGTCGACGCGCGCTTGTGTGTGTGTGTGTGTGCCCGTTTACAATGCAATGGCGACATCAAGTCTGCCATCGTCGTCGACGGCAACGTGATCCATGTGCCGTGTGGTCGTGCGGCTGCGGCAGCACAGAATATAATGATCGTTCGACCTGGGCATATGGTCGACAACGGTGGCGAACAAAGAGCGCAAAGCGGCGGTTTTCAGCTAACACGCGATCGACCGAAATCGCTCTCGTTTCGAACACATACTTCATATGCAGAGGTAGTATATATAAATCCCATTTGTCGAAAGAAAGGCGTCCAAAATGAACAATGGCCATCCAATAGCCCTTATAAGTGTATCATCGATTATAAATTAGTATTGGCACACAATTGCTGCCCTATTGTTGTGGTGCGCGCACACTCCCAGATGAGTTTACTCACACGCACATACACACTCACACACTTGTTGCACTAATGTTAATATACCTGCGTCTTTTGTTCGCAGCGGCATGCGTAGACGTGTGTGTAGCATTTCACGTGTATAGGTACTTGACTTTGAGGTCGAGTACAATAAACGCATACACGCACACACACACATATAAACGAGTGTAACCCAAGAGTGCTAACAAATGTATGCACACAAATACAACACGCACACGAATCATGCGATGCATTCACACCGCTAGCACAACATACTCCAAGCAATTCCCTGAACGCGGGACGACGCTTCTGACTAGCTGAAGTGCGTTTGGGTTTTCGAGTGCATGAGAGCGAACGTGTGCGCGCGCGTGTGTATGTGAATCGGGATGGGTTATATTATGAGAAGCACACCTTTTGTTGATGCGTGCGTGAGCGCGCGCGCAGCCGTTGCATGCTATAAAAAACGACGATCCGTGCCACGATGTCTGGCGATGTCTTGCCGGAGAGACAGAATGAGAGAGCGTCTTGACGATATACGCACACAACACTCATATGATGATAATAATATATACACACAGCATACAAATGCAACATAACATAACACATGCTACAACACACACAAGCATGCATGCACAAACAGAAGTTTTCGTTGTTTTACAGAAAGAATATTGATCTCAATTCTACTTACCGTTGGTTCCTTGCGATTGACGGATGCTGCACTGCCCAACTGGATGGCGACGATCGTCAGAATCACCCACAGATTATGCATGATTGTAGAAATATGGGTGTGTGTCACGATTTAATGTTCCACAATGTTCCACTTATGAGCACAGTATTCGATGGCCTAATATGTCATTTTATATCTAAAAGCACTGGTAGCTATGCGTTCAAACGATGCACAAGAATCAACTGTCCGGAACATAAACAGCTAGAACGACCTGCATCATAAGAACATAAAACTGCAATTAGTCAATGCAAATACGACACGCGAGAAACCATCGCATGAAACTGGTTCTGTTATATGTATGCGAAAGACGGGAATGTCCTTACCTTGACCTTTCGACAAAATACTTATAGTGTATAGTATATTCTCGCGTGCTATACTAGCATAATATGTTCAACACAGTACGACAAGAAATACCACTCAGGCAGCCGTGAAACATTTGGGAATTATGCAGCGATTTTTTATGTTTCGTTTTCTACTCAAAAAAATTTACTTGGAATATGTCCTGATCGAAAACCAAGTTCGGTTTCACCACACCCAACGACCCAACACACGCGACCGAAACACACACATACACACACACACACACACACTTGTCTGCGCGCACGCGATTGATGCCGGAACTCTGGGGATTCTCGAGTCGCGACGGTACGGACTCGCTGCTCGCTGGTTTGTTGTGTGCGCGCGTGCAACAATCTGCCGACACACCAAAACACGGACTAACAGACAGAGCGGCGCATCTTTTATATTTATAGCGGAGCGCAGCGTGAGCGCACGCGATGCGAGATGCGATGCGATGCGCACAGTCTCTCCGCACGGCAAGCGAACGAGCGCGCGCGCGTATCCAGTCAGCACCTCCTGGCGAACACACCGCCACTTCTTCGCGGCTCTTGCACATGTGTGTGTTTGTGTGTGTGTGTGTGTGTGTGCCCGTGTGTCTGTATATTATGTGATGTGAATTGGTGAGTGCATCGCTAGCGGACGGTGGGAAAGAGTAGGTGGGGCTAATGACGATCAAATATCACTGTATATCACTTAAACTGAACGCCAATTCGCTCGGTTTTTTTTTTCGAATGAAGAGGATTTTTAGACAATTTCAATGTCTTTCATTTGAGTATCCACACATTGTTCTAAGTCGGTCCACTGGCATTTTATAGGCTCTATTCCAAACACAAAATCCTAATGTTTTGTATGGGGAGTGAATATTTTTCCCAACACAAAAAATACGGGTTTCGTCCTCAGTATGGAGGACATAACGTTTCACTGGATTGACGTAGAACAATTTGTGAACACTTTGATGAAAGAGATTGAAATTGCCTACACATCCTCATTGTTCGAAATACAATTAAAAAATCTCCGAGCGAATTAGCGCTCGGTTATTTCTCAATATAAAATCCGAGAGGCCTTGTTTAGGGCATCGTCAGCCGAAGATGAGACTTTTTGTCATGCGATGTTTTTTGTATAACCTGTATCATTGGAAATTTCAGATGATTATAGCTTGTCCTCCAGAAATGGTCACAAGCAAGGAAAATCCGATTTTTTGGCGTAGTAGAACAACGAAGAATTACGTTTATGCCTGTAATATTTATATAACACGAACTTTGTAATTTAAATAAGATATGAAATATTTTATCGATTCGTTATTATCTTTCACACGGTACTCTACATCGCACCACATTGCCCCCAACTACACCAATGTTTATGTTCAGCTGGATTCACGGGTATATTGCACAGCTCGCCGCGTACACACCAGAATGTTACTGCAGAAGCAGATATAGTATACTTATAAAGAGGCTATATGATCGTTTTACTACCACAAACACCAACATAATATTATTATAAAAACCTTTTTCAGACACGCGCAGCATCTCGGCGGTGCGCTTGAAACATTCAACAGATACCCAAAATCCGAGCACGACGCGCGCGTGCGCTCGATTGAACGGGAATGTGTGCACGCATGCACATGTGTGCCGTCGTCTGTGTGCTTATGCGTATGTACACGCGCGAAACATCGCGAATCGCGAAACATGATGGGATACATTTCACACACACCTCAAGTGAGCGAAAGAGACGAGGTAGAAAAAATATGCGAGCATTCGCGACCAGCGATGAAACCCACCTCCTCCGAACATAAATAATTCGCGTGCAAAATCGCACTATGCTCCCATACGCAAGCGTGCACACGCTGCACGAGCGAAATGCCGTCCTGTGACGTGCGACCTGCGCGGATTGTGGCGGTCGCTTGCTGGTCGTTCGGAAACGCGCGCGTATACCATAAAAGAGTGTTTTTACGTGCGCGCGCATATCTGAATACGAAATCTATACACCATCGCACACGCACACAACATGTGTGTACACATATGTGCTCACTGTTCACACAGCGCGGGGCGCGCGCGCGATAAGCAACGCACACGTTTCGCATGTGTCGCACAAAAGACCCAAACCGCGGCCGACGACGACGAGCATGTGGAGCATTCATTCGCGAGCGCGCACGTCGTGACGCACGTCGCGCGTGCGCATTTCACATATGAATATTTTTAGTAAGATTTTTACTTCGTCTTAGATGCGTTCATGTTGCGCACATGAGTGCACGCACACATGCACCTGGTGGGCGTCCACGCAAGTTGTACACGTTGTCCACAAACAAACGTGACCACTAATTCTAGATGCGAGATGCATATATTGTTCAATGTTCAATCCTTCTTCCGTGTAGTCCACATTTATGTTTCTTTCGGTACCCAGAAATTATTTTAAATATAATTATCAAAGTATTCGTACATTTCTCGCACCATCCACCCGGGTACGGGTTAACTTGACAACATGCGTGTCGTTAGGTCATATGCGGAGAAATACCGAATGTATGCTTCTACACATGCCTTTCTTTCCAGTTTCATGAGAGGGCTGAATTTTATATTGCACGACATTTATATATATGGACCACTTGCAACCCGGCGGTGAGCGCACCTTGAGACGCACCATCGTCGTAATTTATTCGAACAGCAGTTCGAACTACAAAACCAAAGCAGCGCGCGGCTGCCAAACTCGTCGATCAAGTTTTTACAGCGGGCGCATGCAAAATTATACATCTTGCGAGTGCGGAACCGCCGCTGTCGTTTGCATGCCGAACCGAGAAATTCGACTGTTCAAAATACAAATATATGTACATACAACATACAATATAAGCTACGCGTCGCGTCGCCTCGTCCCAGCCAACGGCGGCAGATGCTTTGACCCCGACAACGCGCTTCGACGCGCACGCCGAGATACTAGTCATTGCTGTGTCGTGTTATCATCATTTCACACCCAGCACTGAGCACGCATGCGGCACACAGAGACACAGCCGCATATAGCGAATACACGTATACACATGCTCAAATCACAATCGACAATCAGCGCACAGACTTTCGATTTCCAATGAACATTCGCCCGAGACGACGACGACACTGTTGTGTTTTGTAGTGAGAGAAGTGCGCCTCCAGACTCCATGGCACACACACTGTTCAGTTGTGTACTATATGGTCTTCTACACCGATCAACGCCGATCAATTATATCGCCGAGTGCACTCTTATAATGTCGATCGTGACGACTGAGAATAATAAAATTTGCGCGCGTGCTTCGAAAATGTTCGCACTAACTGTTACGACTCAATAACGTGTGGTGGCGCTATACACACAATTTGCCCGCAATTACACATTTGCGTGTACACTGGCTTTACATGTGTACGTTACTAACAATCGAGCGATATCGCGCGGCGGTGCGCGCATTGTTTGCTACACGACTGTTTGCACCGACACACAACAAAATGCTCCGTCGCACAATTTAATTACCAACGAGAAGCGTGCAGCGGCAGCGGAGGCTGCTGCCGTCACTGGTTTCTTGTTGATATTTTCTTGTTATACTCGTGTGTGCGCGCAATGTTGTGTCGTTTGTTTGCATATACTGCCCTAGCTCATTAATTTGAAACATACACGAAATTGTGCTTCTTTTACGTGATGTATGGAAAGTAAGAGTCACACACAAATTGTAATAGTAATTGTAATTGCAGTTGTGTTCATCTAACATAATTCTATTGTATGCGGAAGAATTGTTGAAAAAGGTCGAAAGCCGATTTTACTATATATGGAGTAATTGTCGAACTAATAACCTTGAAAGGACATTTTTTACATTTGGAAGTACATTGCTCTAAGTCATTCCATCTCCATTGAGAAGTTGTAATATGTTGTATGCGAGAGTGAAATAATATTTTTGTTTCCGTACAAAATTCTCGTATTTCGTGTGTGGTTTAGAGACTCGAGTGACTTGGAACAATGTGTGTACACTCAATCGAGAGATAATGAAATTACACACATATCCTTATCATTGAAAAAATAGTGAAGAATTTCCCGTTTCAGGTTATTCATTTGACAATTTCCCCATATATTGAAAAATTGGCCTTCTCTGGTCGCGCTTAACCAAAGGGTGGAACTTTTCTTCAACAGATGTTCCGTATACAATAGAATTATGTTCAATGAACAAAACTGCATAATTACAATGTATGTGTGAGTCTTACTTTACCCTCAACACGTAAAATAAGCACGATTTCGTAAATGTTTCAAATTAATGAGCTAGGGTAGTACTAAAGCGAACAACGCTTACCGACGACGCTTGGCCGGCGCGCTGGGTGACACATCAAAGTCGCACGAAACACGCCGCCTCAGCGAACGGAGTGCGGTGATCTGGTCGTCGTCGCGTCGCGTCGTCGTTGTTGATGCAAATGCAAATGAACGGCGCTCACAAGTATCTTCGATTTAATTGTACCATTCAATCAAGCCCCGAGCGAAGCGCCACAGAGCGCTGCCGTGAAGTGCCGTCGTCGCGTCTTGATCGCGTGCGCGCATCGAAGACAACATCATGCATCTCGCTGTTCGGATGACACACAGTACGTGCACTTATTATTTTGCCAGTGTGTGGGCAAACGCACCCATACCGCGGCCGCCGCACATGTGTTCATTTGCAATCGATTGCCTCTAATAACGGGCAATAATAACAATAATAATGATGGTGTAAATGCCTTTTACAGTGCACATGTGCTGCCATATATACACACTGACTGGAAGGATTAAATGGGCCGCAACCAGACAGATCAGTCAAAACATGCACTGCACTGCACTGCACTGCACCGCACACACACATTTTAACGAGAGTTGATTAGTCTAATACACAATTGTCCATGATACACTAGCACTGGCACTGCACTGATGTGATATTAAAATGCCTGCACGACGACGATAATAATATAAAGTGCATGACGATCAAGAGCGCATGTATACAATATATGTGGTCCATAATGGGCTCGCCTCTGATTGCACTTTTTATCGTTCTGTCGTTGGCATTTGGCGCGCGCGCGATCTAATAGTGTTCGTATGCGTGTGCGTAAGCTGATCTGGCGTCGGCTCTGCGCAGCCACAGCGGCGTCGTCTCGCGCTGTGCAGACGCAGACGACACGACCCGTCGGTCGCGCGACGCACAACGATCACCGGACATTCCGTCCGTCTGTGTCTCGTCTGAGCCGCATAAGCGGACAATGTTTCATCGATGAATTTCAGCTCTTGGGTTCAGCCGCCGGGTCCATGGCGGCAATTCGACGAACAAATACCGCTCACACTCATACGCACTTGTCCGCCGACAACGCGATCAACGCGATTTTAACATAAACTCACTGCACACAAATCAACGCGCGGCGATGCCGTGAAGAAAGATCAGAAAACGAAATACAACACGCACTGAACACTGCTGAGGACAACCAACGCACACCCGTCTCTGTCGGACGCAAATTACTGACTGTGCTCGCGTACGTGGAGATCGCTCGTGTGTGCACGCACGCGTTCGTCGATCGCGCTGGTAGCGACAGCGATCGGTGGGATCACGCTTGAGTGGAATTCGCTCGCGCTCGACTCGCGACGAGTGAAACCGAATGGAACCGATCGCTACTCGCTACTACTACATCGGCTGATTAGTTTTGAGACAAACTAATAAGAAGGAGCAAAATTGTTGATAAAGATAACATGTATTATTGATGATGTTAATCTTTCAGCCAGCCATAAAAAATGCTATATTTTAGTTTTCATTAGTTAGGAAGTAATAGCCTTTATAGTAAATCTCGGATCGTCATATCCTGACATATGGTAGAGGAAACGGTTTTCGAGACTAGGTAAAGCCCTGTTTTCTGAAAGGTTGAATTGCCGCTGGAGCCGAAACATATTTCAAGAAGTTGTTCTCCGGGCCCTTCACCAGCCGGAATGTGCGACAATGTGCGCAATGGACCCCAACATAAGGCAGTTTATTTTCGGAAAAAAAAGCTTGGTAGCTCAAGATACTCTGGACTCTGGATATAAATCAAATAAGGATGACGTCTCGTGCATATGTTTTCAGGAATAAAAAAACTCTTTGTGAAATGTGGCCGCAAAACTCACTATCTAACAAGATACTAATCGTGTTGAAACTTCGGAGATGTGTTTTGGGGCGATCTAATGCGAGTAAGCTAAATTTGTTAATAAAATTTGACAATATATATGGAATATGTCTTCATTACAACACTTCGGAGATAAATTCGAAGTCATCTCAATGGACAGAGAGACGAGTCCTTTCCATAGCAAACAATTTGCAACAGTAGAGTATCGTCTGTATTTCGGGACTCAAGAGAATTAATCATCATCGAATGCGTAAACACAGAAATAAAATTAACATAGACTATAATTTTTCTTTTTTGTGGACTATGAAGTCCGAAATGGCCAAATTACATGAGGAGGAAAAAGACACTGTCACAAGTAGCTGGGAACGAATTGAAGAATCAATATATTCGTATTTATCGACCCATCAACTGCATTCTTCATATTTTCATTTGATCCTCAACGACTACTATTTATATTCGAATTAAAAAAATAATGCTCCAGACGAAGAGATTCTATTCGAATAAGATAGTCGAAAACCTCTGAATAAATGCTATCGGTGGAAGGCTATGTAAAAAGAATACCAATAGTTGTCATCAATAATGTTGGTCCTTCATATTTTGTCTCATTACCATTACTTATTATTATCAATACATGGGTTACAAGGTTGCACATAATTCGTAACCCAATTTTAAAACTGTATAACTTTTTTTTTATTTTTTTTATTTTTTTTATAACTTTTACAAAAGGCCTTCAATTTCAATTCACATTTGTGTAGTGGAAAGTTGGAATTTTTTTGCCCTCCATTTCGCGCTATAATCAGTAAAAATGACTGAATCTGTGCATATGTAATATGATCGGTATGCACAAACAACGGGATACTTTCGTCAATTATGCCTGAACTAATGATCATAAAAAAGCCTTTCACATCAATAACATGTTTCAAATTCAACTGGATTTAAAACAAAAATTGATTCAACATCTTAAAGTATGCTATGACGAAAGATAAGCGTTGATATGTAAGATAACTACAATTTTCCAATTTGGCCAATTTCAACAGCCCTATCTCGGGATTGTCTCCGTTAACTAGATATTTTATCACGTATTCCGGTTTAGGACACTCAACTCAACCTCGAAAAATTCTATAGTTATTCCCATTATTTGATTAGCGAACAGTGTAGTTCATAATTTCTGAGTCGACTAATTTAAGTTTTTATATTTATATTTTTCTTATTCTACGAGTCTATGTGGACACGCTTCAGATTTGTTAAGCTCCATATAAAGATAAAGTTTCGGCCGAGAATACCACAGCATGATACTGACATTTCTTAATAAAAACCTGAAAACTGACATGCTTTTTACTAGGACCGTGTCGACGGACACAAGGCCGATATCATTTTCTGTTTTTATGTACAAAAACTTGGATCCTTCCACTTCACAAATGTAAAAACAGAAACCACCCTGTATATGCGCGCTTGTGGTCAGTAGTTGTGGAGTGGCGTGTTTATTTGTATTCACCGTTTACGATTATTTCTATGTTGTAATTTAATATTCGAATCATCTCAAGCATCGTGCTAATTTCCCGCGGTGGCCGGCGACGAGCCGACCACATCGATATGCATCGCATCGCCGCCGCCGCTGAACTTCGGCGTCGGTGCGGCGCCGGCGCCGGCAGCGGTCGCCTCATCAGCCGGCAACGCCAGACTGGCGGGAATGCTGAGCGTCTTGCCCGGGCAGACGGCCTCGTACTGGTGCTTGAGGCTGACCAGCTCGAAGCTGCACGTGGTCAGGGCGGTGCGCAGTTCGCACAGCAGCATCATGTCCGAGCGCAGTTCGTTGAACGAGACGCTGGAGTCCTCGGTGGATGGCGGCGCGGGGTCTGTGGTGCGGGAGAATGATTTATTGGTTGCATTAATTTTTGTTCAATTTTCAATTAGATCGAAATATGAGTTCTGTTCACTAGTTCGACTTATCTTATCTCATCTGTCCGTACAAAAATGTTGTGCTGAAGCACATTATTTTTTAATTTTCTATATATCTAACTCCATTAATTGATGGTGTCACATTGTGCTCAGTGGGGACAGTAGAGAAGGGAGTTAACAACCAAACAATTTTGCTATATACAGGGTGACCAGAAATAACCCGGACAAGCGTTTTGTAGCGTAGCTCCTTCAATTGAACGAATAATAACAAC
>JANTBZ010066178.1:0-22224 GCA_024741255.1 Exechia fusca | reverse complement strand
TCACGAAAGCGAAGGGGGGCACACAAAAATCGTAAATGCGTCAGATCTGCGCAATCCTTGGACCGATTTCGGCTTGCGAGGGCTCTAACGACTCGTGGGGACGAGCTGAACACACTCGCTGCAAAAAATCGGGCCGGGCTGCACTTTCACAGACACATTTTTTCGCGCCGTCCGCAAACATAAACAATGGAATTGAGAAAATTCAACATACCGAAAAACGCAGATTCCGCATCACCTCGAACGGCCGCTCCAGCCTGCCAAAGTCCATCGGTTGTTTGCACTGTCCGTCGGCCGCCAGCAGCGCCAAATCCGCCTCGCCGCCAGCCAGCACCGCGCGCGTTGCTTCCTTCAGCATCCGCTCCATCTCCATCGTCTCGCACACATTCACACATCCGAGACTTTGAACTCCGCACTGGGGACAACTACGCGAAGCGACCGGAATATATTGCAACCGGTTTCCGCCGACTTCAGAAAATAATACGAAAATTCGTCGCGAGCACGAAAATCAACACGCCTGCACAGTTTGCCCATTATTGATCATCGCTGGATCTTCTAATAAATATACGATATGAGTTTCAACTGGAGCCCATCGAGCTGACCGTAGCCTCCAGCTCGGCGGCAGCGGTGGCCGAAACTGCAAACTGCACCACGATCCACTCAGCGCGCGCGAAATGCTGCTGCTCGCAATCAATATAACGAGGCCCAGAATCGCGGGGTGAGCCGGCTCTCCAAGCGCACAAGGCGAACAGCACGCAGCAGATCAACAGCGCGAACAGCGGAAATCGGATAACGATAACTTTTGTTTAAAAAACTTTAAAACTTTATATTCCAATATGTTAATATGTTATATGCAATATGCATATGGTTCATCGCATGGAACCTTTATTGCAGAGGGTATATTACATTTCTACATTCCCTTACGATACTTTTCACCATACGAGTACTCCGTCATCGGCTTGCCCGACACGCCACAAGTGCCAATGCCCACACGTCCGTTCACGTTCTCCGGCGACGCAAATATGCTCTTGATCTTGATGGCGGACCCGCTTTTCTTCGATGTTTTCGTCTTGAAGTTCAACCACTTATTCTTGTCGGTTTCGCGCTCCTCCTCCAACTCCTTGAAGCGCTGCACCTTTTTCTGCTTCTTCTTCTTCAGGTACTCTTTGTTGTTTGGCCGGTGTCGTCTGGTTGGATTGGAATATAAGGAAATAGGAATACACATCATTCAACATGTTCGACTATACACAAACACGCAGCATACACATACTTATTCGTCGGAAACACCTCGTTTCGCACCAGGTGCTCTTTCAGTTCGCTCAGTGTGGTCGCACTTCGGTTCTGGTAGGCATCGAACACCACCTGCACAACGCCATTGGCCGCAATGTTTTCGATCGTCGCATCGTAATACACTCCGTCCTCCGTCCACTTGGCCTGGCACTTGTCGCCCACACGCCACGTCTTGCCGCCGTTGACCGTTTTCTCGGCAGCCAGCAGGGCGCGTTCGACATCATCGAAATCATCGTCATCGCCAGTTGCCTGCGGGTCATCCGAATCGGCGTCCACGTGCTGGTGAGAGGCAGCCGCTGCTGACGATGAGGAGGCACCCGCGGATCCGCTTGCGCCGGACGGTTGACTGCCGTACTGATACCGACGTGAGGTGTCCGGTTCAACGTAAGCGGATTTTTTCTGTTCCTCCAACTGCGTTTTGATGAGATCACGCGTGAGTTCGATCACTTCGTCGAGATCCTGTTTGAGTTTCAGCAACTCAGTGTTTTCCGGGTCGGTGAGCAGGGCGGCCTCCACTTGCTGCAGCTGTAGTTTGTAGTTCTGTAGGTCGTCCGCCATGACGATGTTGGCTTATTGCACGTTGAAGCGACGGAATATTAGATGCCTAGCGGTCCGATATTGCTAGGAAACGATGGCCCTCTCTTGGTCGAAAACGATTAAATGAAAACAAAACAATCTCACAAAAGGGCTGACAACTGGAAGTGTTGGAAGTCTATATGAAGCGAGGGGCGAATCATTCTTGTTCGAGATGTACACCGATTTCCGGAAATCTTTGAGAGAATTCCGGAGATTTCCGAAAATGTCCATAGATTTGCGAAGATTTCCGGAGATTTCAAAAGATTTCCAGAAACGTTTTTCACAAAAAAAATGTCCGTGAATTTAAAAAAAATTTCATAAACATTCCGGAAATTTCCAACGATTTTCAGAGATGTCCGGAGATTTCCGAATATTTTCACAAGATTTACGGCGAAGTGTACACATATTTACAGTGATCCAAATCGATGTACACTTCGTCGGAAATCACGTGTAAACCTTTGGAAATCATCGGAAATCTGGAAATTTACGGAAATCTGCGGAAATTTACGGAAATCTGTGGAAATTTACGGAAATCTCTGGAAATCCGCGAAAATCTCCTGAAATATTTGTCAAAACAATCTCGGGAAATATTGTTGTAATCTCTCTCAAAGACTTCCGGAAATCGGTGTACATATAACTTTCCAAAGATTTCCAAAGTTTCCCGATGATTTCAAGAGATTTCGAAATATATCGACATGACTTTAGACGAAGTGTACATCGATTTCCAGAGTGATTCGCCCCTCGATATTTGTTGGCCAATGTTATTGTTATTATTTTAATCATCAATTAAATATTCATCATATATCCACATATATAGCCGGTCATCGAACGCCACGTGCGCGTCGATCGTGCGATTTCGCGATTTCCACATTGAAGCATCAGCCCTACGGTACGTGAACGGGCGCCCGCCGCCTCCGTCATGGGCATCAAGAACCTGTGGAGCATCCTGCAGCCGTACGCCGAGCGCAAGCCGCTCTACGAGCTGCAGAACAAGACCGTGGCCGTCGACCTCGCCGGCTGGGTCTGCGAGGCGATGTGCGTGATGAACTACGAGGCGCAACCGCGCTTCTACCTGCGCAATCTGTTCTTCCGCACCAGCTACCTGCTGCTGTCCGGCGTCACGCCCGTCTACGTGCTGGAGGGCAACGCGCCGCCGCTGAAGTACGGCGTCATCTGCAAGCGCCTGGAGGCCGGACCGCTGGGCGTCGGCGGCCGGTCCCAGCAGCCGCCGGTGCAGCGCATCGTCCGGCATGCGGGCGTCGACGGCCAGACCAACAATCCGAAGAAGGCGGCCCAGGGACGGTCCTCGTTCAATCGGATCCTGCGGCACTGCGAGGAGATGCTGACCGCTCTGGGCGTGACGTGCATGCAGGGGCCGGGCGAGGCGGAGGCGTTCTGCGCCTACCTGAATCGGGCCGGTCTGGTGGACGGCGTCATCAGCCAGGACTCCGATTGCTTTGCGTACGGCGCGCGCCGCGTGTACCGCAACTTCTCGGTGGCGTCGCAGGGCAAGCAGGCGGCGCAGGGCGGCGCCGTCGAGGTGTACGACATGGACAAGATCCAGCGGTCGTTGGGTATGTAACTACGACACATTACGCGCATGGAACTTCCAACAATCTACTATATGAGCGCGTGCTTTCTTCCAGATTTCGGCCAGCACAAAATGGTCGCCATGGCGCTGCTCTGCGGATGCGACTACTGTCCGGATGGCGTGGCCGGCGTCGGACGCGAGGCGGTCTTCCGATTCTTCGAACTGTTCGCCGATCACGAAGTTCTGGACCGCATGCGCCAGTGGCGCTCGCTGCCCGACAGCGACTTCGAGGTGCTGCGACACGAGCGCGCGTTGTGCCCACGTTGCGGTCATGCTGCCGGACCCAGCGGACATGAGGTGTCCGGTTGCCCGGAGTGCGGCACTGCGGTGAAATGTACGCGTGCGACGGTCGGTGTCGATGTGACAATGTAAGAGACGAGCTCGCGTCGACAGCAAGGCTCAGTCAGTTCATGGACCGCCGTTTCTCATGCATTTTCGTTCCATCTTCACGCCCACGACAGTGCCAACCACAAACGCATCAAGGCCGAACAGCAGATGCGTCGCAAGGCGATCGCCGGCGATCCCGATTTTCCAGCGCAGGCCGTGATCGACGAGTTCCTCGAGATGCCCGGCACGTTGCCCCCATCACTCGATCTGCGCTGGAAGCAGCCCAACGTCGTGAAATTCGTGCACCTCATGCACGACAGCGTCCAGTGGAACGACGCATACACGCTGAGCAAGATCCTGCCCATGCTGACGCGCTGGCAACTGTTCCATTTGGGCGCCGCAGCCGTGACGGGCGAAGACGACCTGCTCGCTCAACGTGCGGCCGCGGTCGCGCGAATGCGCGGCTCCGTGCAGCCGGAGTGCATCCGCAAGAAGCGCACGCCGCGCGGTGTGGCCAGTTACGAGATCGTCTGGCGCGACTCGACCGGCTGCTTCGACGGTCTGTGCACCGACATGCAGGCGGCCAACTACATGAAGGCGAACGAACTGATTGGCGACGCCCAATCGCCGTGGTCGACGATCGAACCGGTCGATCTGGTGGAGCGCGCCTATCCGGAGCTGGTCGAGCAGTTTCTCGCTCAGATACAGGCGAAAAAGAAGCCCGTTTCGCGTCGCATTGCGGCCGTTGCGAATCTGGGCGTGGCGCAGGCCTCGTTGCCGGCGCCGCCGCGCAAACGTCGGGCCGGCGCACGCACGGCGAAGATCACGGCACCGGCCAAGGTCGCACCACCCCAATCGGACGCCGCTCCGGATCCGCTTCGCCCGAATAGCCGTCCCAGCGTCAAGACGCCGGTGATGATCGATCGCTTCCTGCAGCGCATGCAATCGCGTCACGTGCGCAAAAGTGCGCGCTTGTCGCCACCCAACGGCACCTCACCGGCGGCGGTGTCCATCAGTCGGACGACGCCCACACGCGACCTGCTACGACCTCGAACCTTTCTCACGCCCACCGTGCACACCAGCGATCGGCCGATGAATCTGTCCCAGTTCTCGTTCGGTGCTGACGATTCGGTGGCGTGGATCGAGGAGGCGAACGAAGGTGGTGGTGGCGATGGCAGTTTTTCGAACGATGGAGCCGGCCACGACGTCTCGGCTGTGATTGGCGCGATGCTTAACGACGATCAGCAACCGGCAGCCATGTCGTTCTGCGGACGACGACTGCGCTTCGAGACGGTGCAACAGACCAGCACCGTGTGCTTCCCAGTTATCACGCGGACAGCGCAGTCGGACGACGAAACCCAAGAGAATACAGAGGAAAACCTTCCGAAACAAAGCAGTAGCAGCAGTATCACGACGTCGCCAACTAAATCCGACGAAGCGCCGACCAGCAATGGCGACACTCCACCAAACATGTCGCCACCGAAAACCCCGAAAGCTCTGCGTGGCGGCAAGCCGACGGCCAAGTTTCAGTTCCTGCACAACTACTATCAAACTACACAGACACAAATGATCAGCGTTCAACCGGTCGACGCAGATCTAGCTGAAGATCCATTAGAACAGCCTGTCGGACCATGGGAATCGGGAAAGCTGAGCTTCCGATATGCCTACGAGCGTCCCGCCGACGAGGACGACGATCCCGAGACGGAGTCACATCACACTGCTGCCAACAAACACGACAACGCCGAACCCATCACCGATACCGGTGGTGCTACGATCGACGACAGCCTAGACGAATTCGATCGTCTAGTCCTAGGGGCCAAACCGACAGGCACAGCAGTGACGACGACGGCCTTTGTCAATCTGCCGCGAACAGAGGCCACTTACATTGGCGCCTGGTCACAAATCGATGGCAGCATCATCAAAACCAGCACCACAACCACCACCGATAATTCGCCGTCGCTCCATGTCAGCGGCGACGTGCAGCCGTTCATGTGCCCAACCTGCCTGCGCATCGACCCGTACGCCCTGCACCAATGCCACGTTCCGGTCGACAGCGCACAGGCGCACTCGCCGCACCGGCGGCCGCCGCCCAACACGCCCACCTGCGAGCGCGCCCTCGGCGCCCTGCTCTCGCTGGTGCCCACCGACGCCGGCCGCACCGAACGCTACCGCTGGGGCCGCGTGCACATCGGCCATCTGCGCATGCAACTCGATCCCGCCGGCGCCGGCTTCGCGGCCTACGTGGATCGCGAGCGCACCGACTGGCGCCCCGACTGGCTGGCCGCCGACGACTGCGCCTCGCCCAACCTGGCGCTCGCCGAGTTCAGCGCGGAGCTCGCCGCCAAGCGCACGACGACGCGCCAGCATCCGGGCACCTCGACGCCGCAAGCGGAGTCTGCCAGCACGACGTCGAAGGCACTGCCGCGACGGAAGCGACGCAGCAGCGGCGCCCTGACCACCACCGATTTGCCGGCGTGCGACGCGCGTGCGAGCGGCTTCGCGGCGCTGCATGTCAGCCACTTCTTTCAGGCGGCGGACGTGCGCGATCTGGACTGGAACCTGAACGATGCAACCGACATGGGCGGCTCGACCGGGCACGAGGGCCACGATATCGACACGTTCGCCCAGTGCCTGTCGCTGTGGCACGAGCCGGACGCGTTCCGGCCGCTCGACAACGAGGTGGTCGAGACGCTGCTCGACGCGGCGCCGGCGCCGCCAGCAAGGCGCAACAAGCAGGCCAGTAAGGATCAACAAGGAGCATCAGCGGCGGCGGCGGAGGAGCAGCAGCAGCAGCAGCAGCAGCACCGCCGGAAGCAACGGCGCGATCGCGCCGACGACGAGACACGTCTGGCGGTGCGCGGCAAGCTCAACTTCCCCGGCAAGTGTCAGGCGGAGAGACCGCACGCGATCGGCGCTCCGGCCGACCGGCCGTACGGCGCGTGCCGATTGGGCGGCGAGCTGGTGGCGGGCGCCCGCACGCCGAGTGTGTTGGCCGCCGAGCTGGAGCCGGAGCTGTCGTTCCGGGCGCACACACGGCGCCCGGAAGAGCCGACGGTGCAGCGGCAGCAACGCGAGGCGCTCTCGCCGTCGCCGGAGCGGCCGGTGCGCCGCTCCATGTTCAATGCGGTGGCGATGGCGCGGATGGCGCGCGAGGTGGCCGCGCGCATCGATTTTGGGGATCTGCGGCCGATGGACGAATGGTATGGTGGCACTGGGATCGGTGTGAGCCCGGCGACGGGAGCACCCGCAGCGTATGAGCGGGTGGTGACGGAGGATGAGGATGATGGAACGACGACGGATGACGCGAGCGAGACCGGAGACGACGACGATGCTGATGAGGTGGTCAACGAAGAGGTCTACGACGATGACGACGACTCGTTTCAACTGAATGGCAGCTATGTGCCGGTTTCGAAGAAACTCAGGAATAGACTAAATCCATTATGATGCGCGAAGTGATTCGACTTGAAGGTAACTAAATGGGGGTATATTTTTGTATGAGTATTTTTAAGCTTAATTGTACCTGAGTCGTTCGAGATATAACGAAAATATACTGAATGGCTGCGATTCACGAATGAAACGTACAATATTGTAAAAGGAAGGAGCTCGTCTATTTTACTTTCTCTTGCTCAAACGTTGCTCGAATCTACTAACTTAACTTACAATATTGTAAGTTATTTTTGTGAATCGCAATCAATGTAAAAACAAATACAAATACAAATTATATCTTTTAAAACAATCGGTAGATATATTTCAGTATAGTAATATATCTGTTGAAACAATCGGTAGATATATTCCTGAATAGTAAAAATTTCAAGAAAAATGCACAACAAACTGCCTACTCTTCCATGGCCGCCGGCGGTGCGGGCTTCTTCAAGCAACTCTTCAGCGACACCAGCGACGAGGCCAGACTGCCACCGGCACCGGCTACCGTTGAGCCCGTGCTGGTCTGCGCAGCCGACACCACGCACTCCTCGTGGTTCCACTTGGGGAAGACGCGCTTGTACAGGTACAGGAACACCGTGTCCATCGAGCGCAGCTGCCCGTCGAACACGCACTTCATGTGGCCGTGCGTGCCCAGACCCTCCTTGATGTGGCCGACCAGGCCGCAGCGCGTGCGCAGCTTCACCGGCCGGAAATACTCAATGTCCTCGCGATTGAAGAACATGTACCGGATGGTCGCGGTGCGCCGATTGATCTTCAGCGGGTGGCCGCTCAGCACGACGCGCTTCAGCACCACGCGATCGGGATTGCAGGACATCAGCACGCCGTTGGCCACCAGCCGCAGGCTGGTGTCGGGCTGCTCCTGGAAGCACAGCATTGGCGCCGGCGGGAACTGGATGGGCGCGAAGAACGTGGCGCACACGGTCTCGCCGGGCCGGAAGTAGCGCTCGTACTTGTGCTTGTCGCCGTTGGTGTGCGCCGAGTAGATGGGCTGCACGATGAAGCGGCGGAAGCCGCACTGCACGATCAGCCGCTCCTTGGACTTGAGCGGCACCGTCGAGTCCGGTGCGCGCTTCAGCACCGCATTGACGGTGGTCATCTTGTGCTCGTGCGGCAGCAGACCGTACACGATCAGGTGCTCGGCGGACTGGGCGCTCAGCCACAGTTGCCACAGCGCCGCCGGCACGTTGGCCACGTGCACGGTGATGTACCAGCCCGGCTGGGCGCCCACCTC
Organism: Exechia fusca; assembly: GCA_024741255.1. Taxonomy (NCBI): domain Eukaryota; kingdom Metazoa; phylum Arthropoda; class Insecta; order Diptera; family Mycetophilidae; genus Exechia; species Exechia fusca. Next base: position 13,768 of record JANTBZ010066178.1, on the reverse strand, counting down.
CGACTCCGCCACCTCGCGAATGATGCGCCGCTTCACGCGCTCGAAGCTCTTGAACTGGAAGATGCGCGCATAGTCGAGCGGCAGGTTCTCCTTGACGTCCCACGGCGACGTGCGGAACGATTCCAGGCCGCGGTACTTCTGGAAGCGGTTGCGCGCGGTCGCGTCGCGCGGCGTATCGATCTCGTCCGGCCACATCTGGTCGAGGCGAGCGCGCCGCAGCGTCTCGAACGTGTCGCGCTCCTCCTGCAAATCGAGATCTGTGGTGCGATGGTTATACTGATGATTAGTTAGCCCTATCGGCAAGCATCTGCGAATACATACCCAAGTCGTACTTGTCGTGGTTCACCGGCGCCTCGGACACGGACACATCGTCGAACTCCTCGGCCTGTTCGTCTCGCTCGAACTCGTCCTCCGAGTTCTGGTCGGACTTGCACGACATGAAATCGCCCTCCTCGTCGTCGTCCTGGTCGCCCTCAGCATCGTCGTCCATTTCTTCATCATCCTCATCATCGTCGTCTTCGTCTACCTCCTCGACGTCCGGAATCCAGCATGCCTGGTAGTCGCTCATGCCCTTCGGCACACGCTTCACCAGTTTCGATCGTTTCGTCTCCGCCTGCGCGGCTGCAATCTCCTCGTCGGTGGGGAACGTCTGCTCCGCGTCCATTTCGTCCGGCACATTCTCCTTCACCAGCGATGTTTGCTTGGCCGGATCGGCGCGGTCGAGCACCTGCACCTCGTCCGCCTCTGCTCCGTCGGTCGCCTCCATCTCCACATCGGCTCCGGTCGTGCGTCGTGCGTCCAATTTGTACCGATCGACAGCCTTGTCGATCTGGTTCATCTGGAAGTCGCCCAATCCGGGCACGTGCACCAGACCGTTGACGTCGAGCGCCTTGCCGCGCAAGAAGCCGGTCACGCGCAGCGTGCCGACGGCCTCGTCGCCGGCGTTCGGCACAAACTCGACGGCATCGGCGTGCATGTGCGGACGATTGTCCTTGTTGTGCAGCGTGTTCTTCTTCTGTCCGCCAATACGACTGTGTGTGTGGGTGTCGGCGGTAAGCAGATATATGAGCATCGGATGTACAGCGCAGAACAGCAACAACCCAAAAGAAAAGAGCAAACTCACCGCAACTGATTCAGCGCCTCCGCATTCGTGTCCATGCACACCAGCTTCTCGCTAGGAAAGGCGCGCGCCACATACTTCTGGCAGTTGGCACGCACCTGGTTGCGCTTCTTCGGCGCAATCGACTCCATGTCCATCAGCGTCACGATTGGCGTCGGGATGCCCTGCGCCAGCGCCATGTTCAGCACTCGCTGGCCCCAGCGATCGAACAGCTCGCCCGCCTCGCAGTCGACGTTCGCAGACACCAGCAGCACGGTGGTGTCGCAGACCTTGAGGCAGTCCAGCGCCGCCAGTTCGGTGCCATGGCCGATGGGCGGAATGATGAACGAGAAGCGTTGCTTGAAGCGAGGGATGCTGCGGACAGGAAGGATACGCACATGTTGTAGCAAACCTCGTTTGTTCGAATATACGCATATGCATACTCACTTGATGTGCGTGACACCGGACGGACTGCGGTGCACCACCGCCGATTCGTCGCATGTCTCGAACACGGTCAGCGCGGAGCGCGGATCGACGTCCGCGTGCAGCGGCAACAGACAGACGAGGAACGGCGCCGTCGCCTGGCCGCCCAGCGAGCGCTTCTTGGCGTGCACCTCGTCGCGCTTGTTGCGGCGCGTCTGGTTGGCCTGATTGCGGCGCTGCTCTCGGCTGGCCAGCTGCTTGTTGCGCCGGCTGATCGCCTTCACAGACACCTTACCTGTTGGTTGGATGTGGGATTTTGGGTTGATTGATACGCTCACGTTTCACGCAGGTTTTCTCGCTCGAAGCGTATACGTACCTTTCTGGTCGTTGTCGATGGCGCTTTTGGAGCGGTGACGGCCCGTCTTGTGTGCCTTGTTCGTCTGCTTCAGGGCGCCGGCCCGATGACCACGGCTGTCCGTACCCATGTTGATGCTGATGCCTCGCTGGTTGGTTGGTGAGTGACTTGAATGGGGGGCGACTTTTGGAAGGCGTCTAGACGACCGTGAACTTTGTAAACATCACCGACGACCGACGAAGACGACGAACCAAACAAGAATGCGCAAAGCATTCGGTGACAGAATGCACATGGGCATTATTTCGAGGTTATGCGAGCAAAGAGCCTCAATCAGCCAAGCGACGACAGATTGTTGTTTCCAATTACCAGCGTGTAGAGGGCGTTGTGCGAATGCATGTGTGTCTTGGCTATCGAATACCCAATTCAGCGAAGCTGAAAATGTATTTCGATGAATTCATTTATTCGTCGATGATTTGCTGAATTCGTTATATTCACGCGGTCAGCAGTTGTAGATTTGTTTTAATTTTGTTTTTTTCTGACCATTTTTTCATGTTATCCTACGAATAACACGTAAACTGGGATCAATGGACATAATAAAGTAGCAGTTTTTGGGCTTTCGATCCTACCCTATAGATATGGTTATTTTATGCATATAACTACAAAAAAAATACATAAAAATCTCACGAAAAATCAAAACAAAGAAATCAATTTAGATTTTCGTTTTTAGGAACACCATATGAATACAACATTTCATAATAGAAGCGAGTATCTACCAAAAGTGGACTTCTGTCGGGTAGTGTTATCAAAAATGTTTGCAAAATGTCAGTACAAAGGAACATACTCCAAAACAACAACAGATTGAAACCCATTTCGTTGAAACCGTTTTCAAAATTGCACAACCAATGCTATGGCCTCCATAATTCCGGCCAGCCTGGTTATCATCAGGGACACCTTTCGGTTCAGTGCCGAGATATTTCTCAACTTCATGGCCTACGCCCTGAGTCTCGCTCTGATCCTGATTGTGGGCGCGATTCTAATTTATCTGTCCTTTCGCATCTATGGAGAAGTTGCGGACCTGTTGGCACGCACAAAGGCAGCAATGCGAGCTCAGCGGAGAGAATAACCGAAGCCCCCCAGAGCAATAGTTCAAGAAAACGGCGGATGCGGCAGGGTGATGACGTTCAATATGCATGTACATTTCTTTTGTGTTTGAATCAATAACAGCAGCTTTTTAAGCAATAATCAGCGCCGTTTCGATCTCGCATATCCCTCCATACACGTGGACACAATACACACAAACAGACTAACATACACATTAACAGGTAATGGTCACGTGGATTCATGCTTTTCGGTGGTTCGGGATGGTATATTTGATGTGCGAGAATGACTTCGTCAGAATTGAACGTATTTAAAAAACGAACCACATGACCACCACAAGCTCTCTCCAGTCTGTAGAAGTTTACGAATGTTCGGCATTGGCGTAAATGTTGAGTCCCGCGTTCTGCTAGTCCGCCGGTTCACTAAATAGTTGAAAAAACACTCATTGGTATACTTATCGTACCCATAAACTACCCATAAAACCAACGACCACTCACCCCGGAAATGACTTGCTTGTGCTGCTGCTGCCGCCGGCAATCATCTCGTCGTCTGCTTGGCCCATGCACTTTTTCACGAACTGCATAGAAACAGAAATCAATCGCATTATTAGGCAAGGCTACACACACACACACGAAGAGACAGCGTCCATATAGTTACAATCGAATTTAACATGATCGCCTCCTCTTTCTGCGTGATCAGCTTGTGCAGCTCCATTACGCTGGTAATCTCCTGCTGTATGCGATGCATCACTTCGGGCGTGTCGTATTTGCGCGGATCGTCGCGGAACATGACCATCCCGTCCTTCTGGTTGATCGTGGCGAAGATATCGCCGGATTTGATCTGTGTGTGCGACATTGGATCGAAGCGATTACTTCCATTGATATCCGGTGGACATGTTTTTTTCTGTGTGGGAATCTTTCATTCGAACCGGTTTTCCAATTTTCCAGACACACATTTTTTTACATTTTTGGCTATGTTCCCACTAGGTTTTTCTTGGCAACATGGAAGAATATTCCATGTAAATGGGTTGAAGTTTCAATGAGCAACAAATATACTAGCGGACCACGAAGTTCGAAAATCATTTTGAGAAATGCTCGGTCTGCCTAGCGTCAACACGTGATAACAAACTGGCAAATAATTTAATCGGGCTGTATACAATTTGTAGTAAGTTTCTGGTCGATAAATGGACCATTCGCCACCCGCTCCCACTCACCATGTCCAGTAGATGCCGTTCCGCCTCCGCTGCGCCGCCGGCCAGCTGCACCCGCATCGCCACGTCGGCCAGCGACAGCGTGATGAACGTCTGCGTCAGCCGCTGGATGTTCTTGCGGCACAGCGACTGCTGCACCAGCTTCACCAGTCCCAGATTGTTGTCGCGCACGTACACGTCGCGATTCTTGGCCACGACCGCGCGCACCTCGTCCGCGGAGCGCGCCACGTACGCGTGCACCAGGTCCGCGTACGCGATGCTCAGCGGCTTCATGAAGCGCGTGATCACCTGCGACGAGTACTTGGGTATGTTGACGAAGCGGCCGTGCAGCAGCAGCGACACCAGCATGTACTTCTTGTACGCTTCCAGCATTATGTGCGACATGGCCACCGCCGGTGTGCTGACGGCCACCTCGAAGCAGTACAGCGCCCGGTCCAACTGCCGGACGGCCAGGTGCAGCATGCCGCCGTAGTAGTAGTAGAGTAGAAAGTAGCGCGAGTCCAGCTGCGAGTCGTCGGTGCTCGCGATGGAGGTGATGTCCTGGTCGAGCAGGCGCAGCGCCGGTCGAAAGTGCTTGGCCTGCAGGCTGGTCTGGAAGAGGTCAGCGTGCACGGCCGTCAGTTGGGCGTCGTCCTGGCGGACCTTGCGGACGGCGGTGCTGAGCACTCGGACCGCCTGCACGGCGGGCAGATTGTGTTTGGTGAGGTAGCCGGTGTACAGGTGGCACAGTTCGCAAACTATAGATAGACGGGCAGACAGAGTATCGGCGTAAATGTGATGGTTAGGACAAGCAAAGATCGCGCAGGCAACACCTACATGTTTTGTAGGCAAAACGAATCTGTTCCGCATTGCAGTCCTGCACAAAGTCCGACACCTTTCGGACAATGTCCTCCACATTGTCTGGGATGGCCTGAGGAAGAAACAGCAACACAGCATGTGAATTGTGAATATAATCAATAATTATCCGTGTCTGCGGTGAGAGGTCTTACTGGCAGTGTGTTGAACTTCGAGACCAGCACGAAGAGCACTCCGAGTGAATGCTGCTCATTGCTCAGCGATTCCAGGACGTTGTCGAGCTGCGAGGCATTTTTGTCGAACTGCTCGGGGGCCTCGATCAGCAGCTCGGTGAGTTCACGGAAGCTGCCTATAAAAACGCGCAACGCAGAGTACGCAGTTATAGTATGTTATTTACCAATTTTGGAACTATGTATATGCTAGGATCATACCTATGAGATTGCTTCATGCTTGATGCTGATTAATCATGTTGAGATTGCCAGATATTTTTGCATCTTTTTGACATTGACTCTAGAACGAAATATCGCCTATTTAAACTAGTTTGCCATCTCATAGTTGTGATCCAAGTATATACATACATGCATCATGCATATACTGCACAAAGTATCGAAAACAAACAGAACCATGTGAGGTTAGGTTAATCCAAACAATGACCACCAATTCTGAGCCGAACTTTAAAACTTTTTGTAAGGGCATTCTATTTATAACGAAGGAAGTGTCGTCGAAATACTTACCCACAGCGCTTAGCGCTCGAATTTTGTTGACATGTTGGTCCAGTGCAGATGTCATTCTACTGATACCAAAATTCACTGCAGTGTATATGTGCGAAACCGGTGTATGTGTGTGTTTGTGTGTATGGTCGTTTTGTATGCTGATTGCTGCTGCTGCCGCCGGAGCGATAATCCAATTGGGCCGTCGGAGTGTTTCCAAAGAACCGCCTAGAGTGTGGGCTCCAAATAAGGATTCTGGAGTATGGTCTGCTACAGTACTTCGTGGCTACAGCGGTTTCTTCTATCCGGGCACCGCGACCAAGCACTTTTAGCTGTGGTCTGTGGCACCAACAAAAAAGGCAACAACAACAAAAATGCTACACTACACAAACACACTACACCTACACATACTCACGCAAAAACGAGGGGCGAATCACTTTTGTTTGAGGAGTAATAAATCATTGAAAGATATCCAATATTTTCAAATTTTTATTTCCTGAAATTGACAAAGATTTTCTGTGTTTCCCAGAGATTTCCACATGATTTCCGACGAAGTGTATACATATCGAGGGGTGATCACTCTGGAAATCGGTGTACACCTCGCCGGAAATCTTGTGAAAATCTTTGGAAATTCACGGAATTTTTTGGAAATCTTTGTGAAAAAAGTCTCTAGAAATCTTCGGAAATCTCTGGAAATCTTTGGAAATCTTGGGAAATTTCCGGAAATCTCTCAAAGATTTCCGGAAATCGGTGTACACCTCGAACAAGAGTGATTCGCCCCTCGATGCATATTTCCAGAGTGATTCGCCCTTCGCGAAAAAATACAAAGAATGCAATTTCGAAACCGTTCAACAGTTCGAAACACAGAGATTTGGCAACGTTTATCAATCGGTCTGATAGAGTAGAGCAAGACACAGATATGCGTGCATGTGTTTGGGTGAACTTAGAACAGTTCAACAAGTGTAATTCAATTCATTATTTCAAATTCATAAAACATAAAAAACATCGGCCAAATCTCGCTCTGCGCCTACATTGGGCACATTTGATTGAACATCTTCGTGTACTGCACGTAGCTCTGGATCTGCGTCAAGTGGCGATCGTAGGCCGTTCGCCAGCGGTGCTTGGCCCGTTCGATGGCCTCCGAATCCACCTCCGGCTCTGAATCAGGCGCTCCACTTTCGTCGGCAGACGACGTGGTTTCATCGTCGTCGTCATCCAAGCCCACATCAACAAAAACCGGAGGACCACCGGCAATTTGGTCATCCATTGACTGTGCTGGCGGTGTTTCGTCCGTCGGAACGCGTTGCCACACAATTCCCGGAATGCTGGACGGCTGCCCGCGAATCAGTTGCTCGGCGGGCTTTTCGATCTCTGTACCGGATCCCAAAACCGACGATCCAGCGGCACATATTTGCGATCCGGTGTCGGGATTTAGGCCAGTTGGCGCATTGATTTCGAACACCTGATCGAGTTCAGTATTCATTAGGATCGCCTTCAGCTGTGGCGAGAGTGGTTCAATGATAGAACTCTGATTTGCGGCGTTTTTCGCCGATGGCACGAACACGGCGGAAGTGTGACTCAGTACGCTCGAGAAAGTCAGGGTCGAAGATGTTTCGACATGCTTCGCTGCGCTGACTGAACTCGCTTGGTCCTGTTTGTTTGTCACGGTGGTTTCTTTTGAGACACTCTTTGCGGCGAAATCGATGGGTCCAAACAGGTCGGTGGGAAGTTGGGCCGGCGGGCATTTGTTGGCATCGTCAATGAGACCCAGATCGCGCTCCGCCGCCATAACATTATCGGCTATCGGTTGAGCAGTCTTAGAGCAGAGCTTCAACAGTAGTTGATGAAAATGGTCAGCACTCGATGCAGGTGTTGTCGAATCGGCGACACTCGTTTCAGGCTGGACAGATGAGAGCGACATTGAAGATACATCTGGCATTTTGGCGACATTCATTCCAGGCTCGTCAGATGCAAGCAACCCATACACATCGTCCGTTAGCAATGTCTTTGGATTTTTCGTATTCGCACTGGTCCCAAACAAGTCTGTTGGCAACTGCGTTGTTTGACGTTGACCTGCATCATCGATGTGTCCCAGGATTGGATTGGAATCGAATATGTTCTCTGCAATCGGATCCAGGTGGTTTTTGTTGTTACGGCTTTTGCTGGCGTCGAACATCGATAGTAGTTGCTCGAATTGTTCGTCGATCGGAGGAGCGGGGATCGAATCGGTTGCCTTCGTCTCATGTTTGTCGGTTACCAGTTCTGGTAGTGACTCCTTTTCAACGGAGGCCGTATTGTCCGTTGCCAACATGACTGCCGATGGATTCGTGGCAACATCGTTGGTCTGCTGTTCTGCCAATGCATTAGTCTCCTCAACATGGTCATAATTTGACTGTAGACTTTCGGACGCCAATGCATTTGGTAGTTTTGTAGGCAAAAACAAGTCCATCGGAAGGCTAACATTCATGGAGGAGGGCTTCTGGTCGTCGACCATCGACATGGTCGCCGAACGTAACAGTTTGTCTTCATCGACTTGGGTCTTTTCGTCTGTCGTGATTTGCTTCTGCACATCATCATCCAACTGTTTCAACAGATCATCCCATTCGGCCAACAACGGGTTCTGCTGGGTGTCAACGACTCCATCCCCGTGTTTTTCCTGCGGCAGTTTGGTATCGTTGATTTGGAATGGATTGCTCTGCAGGAAATAATTTGGCGAAATTCTCGGGACCACCGGCTCTTTCACCACTCCGACGTCAACCGGCTGCGGCAGATCAATCTCAGCGGGTTGCTTCGCATCCTTGGCCACTCCGTCTGTGTCTTTCTTCTGCTTGTCCGCTTTGACCTTCCGTCGAATCGCCTGCATCGCTTGCTCCTCCGCCCGACGGCTGCCCACCACCTCGACGCCGAAATACTTCTCGCGCACATCGGTCGTGTCGTACTCCCACACGTCCACGTCGGCCACGTCCATCGGAAACCGCAACACGAACGTCTCGCGGCCGCCCAGCGAGCCCAGAATCGCGCTGAAGCGTCGCTCTTCGTCGGCGTCGCACAGCAACGACACCGCCATGCCCAGAGTGCCGTATCGGCCCGCTCGGCCGATCCGATGCAGATAGCACGTACCGTTCACGGGCACATCCAGGTTGATCACGAGATTCACGTTCTCCGAGTCGACGCCGCGTGCCATCAGGTCGGTGCACACGAGGATGCGGCTCTCGAAATTCTTGAAGCGCCTGAACGTGTGCAGACGCTGCACCTGGTCGATGCGACCCATCATCACGTCGGTGGGCCAACCTGTTGATGTGACGCGAAACAATTGCGTTAATGCATCATACGTCATACGTGTTACGTGTTCAATGCGTATAGCGGTGTACTTACCACTCTGCGACAAATAGTTGCAATAGCTCTCGGCTCGTTGGTTCGAGTTCAGAAAGATCAGACACTGCTTGAACGGCACCTTCTCGAAGATATCGTTGATCGCCTTCACCTTGGCGTACATCTCCTGCATGGTGTTCAGTTTCCCAGTTGCTCGAGTTGGCGAAGCCACAGCTGCGGGCGTCGGATTGTCCGGCGTCGCCAGCGCAGCTTGCGCAGGTGTCGCCGACGCCTGCGCCGGCACCAGCATGTGCGCAAACTGCTTGACGCCCAGCAGAATGGGCACCTCGCGCTTGGGCGTCACGCCGATCGGCTGATGCATCATGCGCGCCAGCTGCTGATCGATGCCCTGCTCAAAGGTGGCGCTCAGCGCCAGCGTCTGGATCTTCTGGCTGAGCTGATGGCCGATGGCGTGCACGTCCTTGCGGAACGTGTCGCTCATCAGCTGGTCGGCCTCGTCCAGCACGAACATTCGGATGTTGGTGCAATTAAGCACGCTGTTCTTCATCAGGTGCAGAATGCGACCGGGCGTTCCGACGACGCAGCTGCACTTCTGGATCTTGCGGCGATCGTCCTGGAAGTCCAGGCCGCCGATGAAGCTGTCGACCTTGAATTCTGCGCCAAAAGTAATGTTGTCAACAGGTGAATTCACACGGCATGCCGATTGTCGCACTTACCCGGCATGCACGAGGCCAGACAGCGAAGCGCATCCTCGATTTGGATGGCGATCTCGCGAGTGGGCGCCAACACCAGCGATTGAGGCGAATTGACTTTGCTCTTGAACGCCTCCAGAATGCAAATGGCAAAAACCAGCGTTTTGCCGGTTCCGGATTTTGCTTGCACCAGCAAATCTGCAAGTGCATTTTCGCAATTGAAATGTGAGGTTACGATTGGCACATGATAAATACCAATACAAACCTAGGCCACTGCGTCCGAGCGGAATTGCGCGCGCTTGAATCGGCGAGCATGTCTGGAAGCCGCCATTTGTTAGGCCGCGGAGGACGTTGTCGCGCAGCATCATGTCGCCGAAAGAGACCGTCACATCGGCGGTCAGGACATCGGCGGTGCGGGCTTGCTGGTCGTCCAGGTTGTGGGCGGAGGACTGGGCCGCCATTGTTCCGGCTGCGGTTTGGATGTCTATAGCCGCAGTCGAATATTCAGAGAGGACCACGATATTCGCGGGCGCGGGAAAACACAAAGTGCTGTTAGTCTGCAATTCTATTCCGCAATCTGCAATTGCATTGCACACATCTAATCTACCGTTCGCTACCCTATACATAAACTGTGCAGTGTTGCCGCGAAGAAAAAATTGATTATGAATTTCAAATGCAGAATTTGGCTCGAGACTCGAGGGGCGGATCTCGATCTATTAATTCCTGTTTCCGTACCGTTAAGAATTTCGAAACGAAAAAGAACGGCGGTATTCAGAAGTTAATAAAAACTAATCTCAATACAAATGCAATGAAATATAAAAATAACTACCCTATAGCTCCTTAATTTGAATCATTGATTTAATTCTACGGATTGTAGGATCGCAACATTATTTTTGGTTCAATTTAATGAGCTTGCTGCGTATAATACGGTTTCGGTTTCGAACAACTCAGTCTGGGGAAAATTCCCAGATCATTCCAATTATAACACCACATTTTCCCAACAACTATTTATCGATTTACATGTGAAAATGTTAAACATTATTTGTCAAACATTCTGAAAATTCAAGAAAATAAACTACGTAGACCATGAATAATTCAAAACGATCAAAAGCGCCATAAAATGCAAAATATTCCCCCTTTGAGGACTTTTGTCGATGAAATATATAATATTTAACCAATTTTCGTCTATTATGTCAGCTTGGAACTTGGAACGTGTCACATGTTTATTGTTTGGCCTTCATGTCGACAAAAAACAAAAACACGGTGTTCTCAGGAACGTTATCTACCGTATTATCCGAGTTTTAGGTTTAGGTATATAGTATATACTTTATATATTTTCACCATGTTGGCTCGAAACTGGAATGCAACCTCAGTAATACTTTCATATGCATAGATAATATAAAAATATATATCCGTGTTTTACCACAACAAGGACAGCGAATTACTGGGAACCGCATCTATCGTTTGATTGGCAATGTTCAGCAGGATCTGCTGTAGCTCATTCCTGCTCCTATCTGCATCGATCTCCTGCCAGTACGTTGAATCGTACAGCTCCTTGAAGACGATGGCGACCTTGAGTTGAATCTCCGACGTTTCATAACTGGAAACAGACGTTCAACATGATGAGGATAAATATTGCATTTACACATTGATAGTTCATAAATAAGTTTGACGTATTGACAAATTGGTATAACGTTTTGACAAATAGTTTTAAACGTTTCTATTTAAAATGTTCACATTTGTAATTGCAATTTTTGGATTCAACGAATTTACATTTACAATTTTCGTTTTGTGATTTCGATTTAACACACGAATTCATTTGGATAATACAATAATGCAATGGCCGCCTATTAACCAATTTGTCAAAACGTTAACTTTTTGTGGCCTAAATATCATGACCAGAGCCGAAAGGAGATGTATGAACTTGTACCGTTCTTCACCGAATCCGCCGCGTTTTCTCATCGCCTCCTCCGACAGACTGAGCAGCAGCACGAGGTCGGGCTTGAGCAGATTGCGCTCGGCGCTCTTGCACCAGTCGACATCCAGTCCCTTGGCCGCACTGTACGCCACACCCGAATACGCGTAGCGATCCACGACGATCGTTGTGCCAGCCAGCAGAAGCTCCTCCATTTTACGTTTGCACTCCCATCGATTGACGGTGAACAGCAAGTGGATGGTCTCCTGTTCGAAATCCGCCCGATTGCTGAGGAAGTCGTTGATCAGTTGCCCGGATGGACTGGAGCGATTCGGGAAGTTCATATAAATGGCCTTGCGACCGGCCTGTATGAGCGAGACAACTGGACGAGGGTATATGTTAGGATGTTGCGATTTGCCCGCGGTTTGGATATTTCACAGCTGTTACCCAGTTCTTTGCATTGAGTCGTTTTGCCGGAGCGATCACAGCCTTCAAGAACTATTAGAGCGCCTCGTTTTATAGACATAATGAAAATTAAGAATTCGATGGCTCCAAACTCCAAATCTTCGGCGTTCGCACGTTCACTTTCACTCGTGTTGGTAAACAAAATAAAAGGCGGGCGCACTCTCTTTCTGATCTAACCTCAAATTACCGTATATGCTCTGCTTTATCGACACTCAACTACTACTTCACAGTTCCTCATGCAATTATTCCGCGACTCGCTCATTGCTCATTGTTCTAATTTTCTCTCGCACACATATTTGTTACGACAACCGGCAACACTGCATCGGACCGAGGGGTTCAATCTCTGTTCGAGGTTCGAGGTGTACGTCGATTTCCGAAAATCTTTCGAAGATGTCCAAAGATTTCCGAAGATTTCTAAACTTTTTTGTCCAATGATTTCAAAAGATTTCCGGAGATTTCTAAAGATTTCAACATGTTTTCCTCCAAAGTGTACGCCAATCGCCAATTTCCAGAGTGATTCGCCCCTCGCACGTATCGGACACACGAAATGTTGATGTTATAAATTGGTTACTCCGCGCTCTCTCGTATCTCTGTACTCGCTTGTATTCACGCGAAGGACACGCACCTGCCTCGTGCGCGTTCACCGCTTGCTCAGACAAAAAGTGTAATTAGCGGCGTTTGTGTGCAGTTTCAGTGTAATGTGATTATCAAAATACTGAGTGATTTGAGGTGTGTAAAAGCGATCTTCGCCAAAAGGTGCATGTGAGTGTGTGTGTAGTCGTGCAAGCAACAACAACCACACATTCATCACGAACAGCAACAACTCGAATACAGACACAGATGCGCGCACAGGACACAGGACGATTTGAGATAGGCCCATAATGTGCGGAAAAGAGAACGAGAGAGGATAATAGGGAGAGAAGCAAATGGACAGCAAGCATTTCTTCAAATGTAATAGTTCTCAATTTCATCCTGTAAAGTAATATTTGTGCGTACCCCAAACAATCCACTGTGCGTGATCGATTTGTTTTGTAGTATTCTGAAACTTGACAGTAAATCAACATAATTCACGAAAAATCACTATATACTGATATACTGATAAAACAATGAACATTTTTCCAGCAGAGCCGTCCGCAGCTTCATTCGACATACGAATACGACCCCAAGTGCACATATATCACTAAATTGAATACGACTGCCACAAGTCGTATGCTCTAGCCATGCATACCTTCTTCGTCGTCGGCCCAGCAGCACCAAAGCCATTGTCGTGATCAATATTGCGGGATATTTGCGCTGCATCTCTCAATTGTCGTCCGCTCCGCGCATCGCCGGAGATTCCGCGTGAAGCATGTCTAGCACGCATAACACCCATGCGAACGCACCATCGCCAGCGGCCTCCGCGGCCGCTGCGGCAGCGGCTGCGGCGGCCACCGGCGCGTGGAACCACCATCTGCCGGTGCCGGCCTCATTTATGCCCAGCACGCACCGCCAGCCGCAGCACGCCCATCTGGCCAACGAACGGCCGTCGATGAACCGGTCGCCGCACGCGTGGCACGTGGCCGCCGCCGCCGCGGCCGCCGCGGCTGCCGGTGGTGGCGGTGGCGCCGTGCACGCGGCCGACGCCGCTCTGTACAACTACATGGCAGCGGCCACACACAAAACGGTGAGCGACA
>JANTBZ010065957.1:0-22288 GCA_024741255.1 Exechia fusca | reverse complement strand
GCTCATATCTTCGGCCACAGGGCGCATTGGCAAGAGTCCTTTTAGACGGGTATCTTTATTTTGCCCCTAGAATCACCCGCTAGACGCTCACTGTGATCCGTAACGACACGTGCGTGACCTCCCCTTTTGAGCTGAAAGTTGAATCCGACTTCATATACTACGTAAATGCCGCGCTCGCGTCGACCATAGGTGACAAAATCCGCTACAGCGACTGCCAAACGCTGCATGTGTTTGTACGTGTTCGACGTGTGGAATCCCTGATGTTTTGATTCTCAGTATGCTCGTCAGCTGCTTGTCAGGGGTACCTCACGTCGTACACGTGTAAACAGATGCAGCGTATAGCAGCCTCTGTAGCGCAATTGCGGCTTCATGTGGTAGACCGAGTCGTATTTTTTGAGTGGGGTGTCTACTGTTAAAAATGTTATGAATGTTATGAAAATGTATAGAATTTGTCTTCAATTTCCTGAAAATATCCTAGGCAAAATAAATCGAGAATTTCGAGGATATCGCATATCTGGAAATATCGATATGGTATCGATATATCGATATTATTGACTCCCACAATTGAATTGATTTTTCCAAATATTAAATCATATCGATCGTTTTCTACAGTCAAACATACCCCGTCCGTATGATGCAAATGAGTAACGGGCGGTAGTTGGATGACATACACATTCACTATGCTGCGTATTTCGAATAACTTCTATTGCTGATCGCTCTGGATGCTGTGTGAGCTCGGATTTATGTGCGCAAAAGTTACCACAACAGAGCGCATGAGCGTGTGCGCACGACTTAATTATTAATCCACCATCGACAGCATCAGCGAGATGCACATGCACACAAACACCACACACAGACTGGATTCGACGAGCCCGGCAGCAGCACCACCAGCACCAGCAGTAACATTAAACAAAGTTCCAACTAGATTTCCGATTACACACGTGCTGCACACTCGTACCCTGCCGGGGATGGCAGCAAGCAGCAAGACGTCGAGCTTCGCATGCGTTTCACGCGCTCGCATGTGTGTCGTGCAATCAACATGCAAGCAAACACACACACACGTCGCATCAGTGGCGGCAGCCAGCAGCGAGTCATGCGACACACACTAAACAACAACAACAACAATCCCGGGGATGCCGGCTCCCCGGAGCCTGGAATGAAGCAACGAGCAGCGTATTGAAGTAATGTGGGGCATGTGTGGCATTTAATTTCGGAGGGCTGTTCTGGTCTTAAAAGTCAACGAACTGGGATAAATTGGAGGACAAGTTGTCTTGTTCCGTTGTCGATCGAAATTATTTAGAGGATGATATTGACATAATTCGCTAGCGTTCAATCCTCTAATGTTCATTGATCAACTTCAGTATACTGGAACATGTTCCTTGTTGCTGTCTGTAAAACTAAATCGTCGCTAAATAAAGAAGCATACTCTCGTTTTTTTTAGATGTTTTGCAGAAATGTAGTGTAATAATTTATTATTTGTATGCCTTATCCTATTTCAAAATGAGTTTGTAATTACGAACAGTTGTGGAAAATCAAATAAGGACAATCATTTTAAAGCGAGAAAACAGTCCATAACTAGCATCTAGAAACATTTGAACATAACATTTTTTGACATGGTTGGCCGTAATATTATAACATATATGGTGTGCGATGGGGCTTTCGTAATATTAGAAAAATATTTATTTTGATTCACGTCATAAAAAGCGATTGCTTGCTCAAACGCGATCGACTTGGGCTTTGGCTTTTCCGGGGCTACGATCATTACACGATGTTCTAACAAGGGAGGTCACGCACGTGTCGTTACGAATCACTGTAAGCGTCTAGCTTGTGATTCTAGGGTCAAAATGAAGATACACGTCTAGAAGGACTCTTGCCAATGCGTCCTGTGACCGAAGATATGAGCAGTTGAAGATAGACTTCTTGTATGGGAGTTTTAAAATACGACAACTTCTATTGGCTACAAATGTTCATAGAGAGCCATCATGTCAACTTGTAGCCACAATTTTGCATCAACAGATTTTCTATCACTCTTATGTATTGCATCATATGTCCGATGATATTGACGTTAATAGTTGACGTTATAGAATGTACGAATTACGATTGTCACTGATCGAAAATCTTAGGCATTTATAAGCATCTTAAAACGCCAGCACACAACAAAAAAACGTGAACATGTCGGATGGAATTTAATAGAGGCAACGAACTGAACATTGTTCGTCTGTCCACATAATTTATATTAATCGGGCGATATAGAGAAGAGGCTTCTGAGAATATTGATTACATTGTTCAGATAATCACACAAAATTCATATGATAGATATTCACGAAGAAATGTTATGCTCAAATGGCTCTAGATTCTAGATATGGACCGATACAAAATATCACCGTCTTATTCTAGTTAATTGTTTTCCCACCTTATCTCAAACTCAACGGAATCTTCACAACTCAATTCCCGGTATCCATAAGCGATATATTCCTGAAGCTAGGACTGGGCCACCAAGATCGTGACACCACCTTCCTCCTTTCCGAATACTCTATCCAATCGCACCAGAGCACGCACGACGCATTCGAGCTCGCATGGTAATGTAGAGTTATCATCATCGACGTCGCCGTCGCATGTGGTCGCCAAACTTCGACGGCGCCCGCTGCATCTTTACTGCACAACTGCAACTTTGCATATATATCAGTTGGCGCGCGCGTGATTCAGCGTCGTCTTCGTCGTCTTCGACATACCGCACACCAGCCAGCGCGTGCGTGCGTTCGACATCAGCTGAAATTTATGTACGTGCGTCTGCGCCACAGCATGCCGTATGCGCAATGCTGGCTGCCGTTTTTTCTGCGTGTTCTTCGACGGTTATATTGCACGAACCCTGAACGACTAAATCGCACGCGCGTTTTTCCCAGAGAGCGACACCAATGTGGCACTTTTTAGTCGAGCTTCGCGCTTGCGTTAGTCGCTGCAGTCTAATGAGGCTAATCAACGGCGGTGATTATCGCCACGACACCGCGCGCGTACACGCACCCAAGCACAAGAGCGCACAACGCACGAGCACAACGGAGCGCAGCGCCGCGTGAAGTGATTTGTAATTAATGGCATGCGATCGACGGGTGCGGAACGCGCGCGCGAACAGCGGGCACATTCACCCGAAGCGTGGATGGAGCGAGTGTCGCGTTGCGCGTTGCACTAATTGCTCTCGCTTTCTCTCGGTCGGTCGGTCGACGGTCGCGTCGTCGTCGTCGTCGTCGTCGGGTGGCTCGACTCAATTGAGTCAAGCTGGCTGGCTGGCCGGCTGAATCAACGATCCTGATTATATTATGTTGCAACCAAACTTCGATTAGCCACGACTCGACGAAGGCGAGCATGACCGAAGTACAATGATTACACAAACGCATTGTTATGCGGAGTGATGTGATGTGATTGTCAACTACATATACATATACAGTGTGACCCAATTGATGAGCATAACTTGTAAAGGCTGTTTTAGGCTGTAAGAAGTAAGAACATCGTATTAAAAAACGAAGACAACATAACAAATTCGTATCGTTTCATAGTAAAAAACACATTTCCGATGAATTTTTTTAACTCGCCCATTACCGCATGCGCCTGGCCACGCCGCAAGAGGTTTTTCTTCTGAATATCTTGGCTTCTATATAAGCTTTAAAAAATACAAATCTACGTGAATCGTTCCATCTTGGCAATATCTACACAATCCATTTAGTAGAAATATTTTCTATTTTTCGCAGGAGAAGGCGACAAAGTATTGAGGTTAGGTTTACCGGTAATGGGTGTGTTGAATAGCCATTTAAATACAAATGTTCCGCGTGTAGGCAGCATGCCCGTCAAACATTGAAGGACCCCCTTCGGCATTACGACGACTCTGCATGCAGCGCATGCTAAGACGAAGATGTCTCCATTGCGAACAAGACGCCGTCGCCACCGTCGCCAAGTGTAATGTAATCATTGCGACCGCCAATGTGCGCCACCGAGATGAGCACCGCCACCGCCACCGCCACCATCACCTCGCACGGCGCACGCCATTTTGTGGCAGCAGCAGCAGCAGCAGCGCGACACATTGGCACAGCAGTCGAAGCAGTCGAAGGGAGTCGCGAGCGGAATGGGGGGGGGGGCTGGTTGGCTTGCCCGAGCATGGCTTGGCATGGCATGGACCACCCCCCGCAGAACCGAATCCGACCGCTTTGCGAACTTTGGGGGTTGGTTGGGTGGGAATGAGACGGGGCTCGAAGTGAGCGAGCGCACAAATCGAATCTACGTAAAGTGCTGCCAAGCGAATCGTCGTCGTCGTACGCAAGCAGGCAAGACACACACACTCGCACACGGCTAACGACTCCGACTCTCCCCGACTCTCTGGCGCAGCGCCAAGACGGCGGCGCGCAGGCGAAGACGACGATTTGTGACACGCACTCGCACACACACACGGCGCAGCCAGAGCAAACAATATCCGAAAGCGCCCCTGGGGGACCAATATTACACCGACAACAACCGACGACGACGACGACGACGACACGGTTCGAAATGTCTTGGGGTCCCCCGGTTCCACCCCGGCCCCGACCCTTCGTCCATCTTCGTTCCACTGCGCCAACCGTCTTGAGACTTGAGACGTGGACTGCGTGTTTTTTTTCGTATCTCGCTCGCCTTGCAGTTTGGACCGACGGCGGCGGCGGCGAGATGAAGGTGAGTAATGCGAACGGACAAATTACCGTCCGGCCCAACGGTCGGTGTGTCGAGATTTGGCCGGCTGTGGGTGTGGCGAGACGTAGGCCGTAGACTTTAAGGTGTAGATTTCGCAGATGTGTGCTGAGCCACTGGCGTTTCCGGGATTTGTTTGAAGAGCTGGCTTTAAATGTGAGTCTCGTTTGAATTGAATTATGTCTAAATACGATACTCGCGGAGTTGTTCTCATCCGTTTCTATCCTCAGGCAATATATGATTTACTTTTCGATAGATTTGTCATGTGACGCTAGCGAATTGTATCGAATGCAAATCGACCAGTCGGCTAGGAGCGATCGATTTGATTGAATTCGGACACACGGGCGAATGATATGTTTTATTTCCAAAGACACCGACACACACGTACACACACACACACTGGCACACATGCAAACAATGGCGCGGAAGCGAAACGACGTCAAAGCATATTGGCCAACCTAACAAACAAACGAACAAACGAACGAACGAGCGCGATTTTCGCGCAAAAAGTGCATAATTCCGACGCGCACGCTTTGGCGCACGCTTTCTGAGCATGAGCTAGATTTTTGCCCGCGCATGTGGCGCATATGGCACGCGTTCGCCGACGACGTCGTCGTCGCATTTCCGGTCCGCTGGCGTCGCGGGTTTGGCGGACCCGCTAGGCAGTCGATACGATCGCGGTATCGAAGTAATAGATTTGAATATTAATATCGTCTTTCGGGCACACGGTTCTTTGCGAGAGATATATTTTATATATAGATATTCTAGATATGGATATATATGTTTTTATCTTCGAAATCACCACATTGGACATCCAAATCCAATATAATGCCTTATTTTGTCGAATGAATTCAATTCGAATTTCTTCAAACTACTTCAACCTAGCTGCCTAGTCTGGCCAAGCTTACAGTGAAGAAACTCGCGCAAGCCAAACAAGCACAAGCGAACGAACACACACACACCGACACACACACACACACACACACACACACACACACACACCTTGGACGGTGGCAATGCGCTTCAACTTCGCCTCGCGATTTTGTGTAATTTTTCGCGCACCAAGGTTGTGTGTACATTATGGTATAGTAGTAGTAGTGCATAAATCACAGGCTCACAAACGAACACACACACACACACACACACACACACACACACACACAGTCGGTCCGGAAGTCGTCGTCGTCGTCGACGCTGTTTGTGGTAGATTTGTTCATTCGATGCGTACAGGCTGGGCAAGGCATTTTTTTCGGTGCCATTTTGCTGCTAGGGCTGTTCTTCACCAGTCGAGCATGCGTCTCGGGATCGATTCGGATAAATTGCTACTGAGAGCTCAAAGATTTAATAATAATTCATAACTAGGTGGAGAGAGACTTAGGAATGATGAATGGTTTCTCTATTACGAAACAAATCTGTTCAGTTCAACAAATGTCCAAGTATGTAATAGAATTATTCTAGTACAATTGCCCATCTCCCAACTTATCCCGTGAAACACAGACACAATTCTGATTGATAAATTCTCTAGTGAATTATGGTTTATCTATCACACTATGCAAAGTACTTCGATGCCGTTTCACGTAAAACGTAAATAACTCGGGAAACGTGAACAGAAACAGTGCGTAAAATTCACGTTAACCCATCGCATATCATAATTCAAGTTCCCACCGCTGTCATCTTCGCTCAATGTTGCCCGCAAACGCACAGAATCGATCTCGCAATCGATGTATTCCGCCGTTCCGAGAGCTCTGCTATTTCGCTGCTGTTTTCGCTGCCACTGCTGCTGTTGCTTCTCCGCCAGTTATTACGATTACGATTATTGTGGTTTTCCTGTGCGTGCGTGCGTGCGCGTGCGCCACTTAAAAACGACGACCGGGTTCTGCAAAACAGTTCGACCGCAAGCCGGTCGTCCATTGACGCGTGTCTCGTGTGTCGACAGCCACAGAGAGCCAGTGGAATGACATTTTAATGCAGTTCGCGCTCGAGACTCCGCTCTTGACTCCGGCGCAGGAAATGCGTGCCGTTGTCGTCGGCCTGGCGACACGTGCCGGCACGTGGCCGCCGGAAAACGTCGTCGTCGTCGTCGACGTTGGCGTCCATAAATCGTGAGTGCTGCTGCCACTTCGTGCACTCTGTGAACGAGAATCGCGTGCACTCTCGCGCGTGTGTTGTTCGGGCATGCCGAATTGGTGGCGGAATTGGATTGTCGTGTCGGGTCGGCGGTCGGCCGGGTTTTCGTTGTTGATGGGTTGATGTTGCGTTGATGTGCAAGCGAGTGAGAGTTGTGTGTGTGTGTGTGTGTGTGACGATGATTATATTATGGTTATTATGGCAGCAGAATGATGATGATGAGGCACAGACGAGACGAATCGCGGCAGCGAATCGAATTTTTGTGCGCAGGACCAGATTTCACACGCTTTTCATGGGGTAATTCATGGGGTTTGGACTGAGATTTGGGACTCAGACTATGACTTTTAGGACTTCCAAATTCAGCATATCCGAGCTATCGATACAGAATTAGGGATGATTGGGTTAATGTGTAACAAATCTGCTAAAATGAGGACTAGATTCCGCATATATACATTCGTAATTCTTGTAACTTTTCCAGAGCTTTCTAAAATGGTGTTGACTTAGATTTTGTGATGTTTTTACCCCGAATGTTACCGTATCCCAATTCGAGACTTATCAGTGCGGTGATTGCTGAATTCGTAATTGTATCCTGGAAAATGACCCCACAATCGAATCGAGACCGCAAGGTTTCCAATGCGCGTTGCGACCGTTTGACATTTCGTATCACGAACGGCGCAGTGTCCGATTTCGCTTACGTTTTGTCCGGACATTCGATATTGAACCAGTGTTTCAGATTCGCGATCGCAGATTGATTCCGGAGTCCCGGCGGACAAATTGCGTACTTTTGCTTCACAACGAATATGCAGTCATTTCCGCTAAAATTTGCCCGTAAAACATTTCGCTTACGTTCTGTCCGGACATTCGACATTGACAAATTGTTACAGATTCGAGATTTTTGCTTCACACCGAATATGTGCATATTCAAATGGAGTTCAAATCCCTATAATGCGAACCAAAGCGGTACTCGATTCGTTCCTATAGTGTGATTAGAGTTCATTTCCAGCCAAAGTGCCCCGCAAAACAGGAGCGGCGTGTGCGTGCCCAACCAATTGCTCCAGCTCGAGTTGTCGTTAAACTCGGGATTGTCACCCACTCAAACGGGCAAAGACGCGCCAAAAGCCGCCGCAAATCCACCCCGTGATTGTTCGTATATGTGCGGTATGTGTGCGCAAAGTGTGTCCGGGATTTTCTGCTCGTTGTCGGCAAAACGGATCTCGGTAATCCGCAGCGCGCGCACACACACACACACACACACACACATAGACACACTCGCAAACAAATGCTCTCGCGTCGGATTTGCAAAAGTCAATTTTACACCCGACTTACGTGTGTAATTCGACGCAAACGGCACACACACACACACATTGGCACATACACACACACATTTTGACACACACACACACATTCTTCGGACGGTGACGGAAATTGAGCTGCCACAGAGTCAGAACGGCGGAGTTCACGATTCTTTTGTGTGAGTCGCGCGCGCTCAAAAGCGGCGCACCTTTTAAACGGTTTATCATTGAGTCCGCACACACGCACACACACACTCGCATGCGAAACATATTGAAATTGATGAAGTGCGCTACGCGACTGTGTGTGTTGATATTTAAAGGGCAAACAATAGAGAGTAGATTTGAGTGTGTCTCAACAAATAAACATGCACACACACACACACACTCGAGTTGAGACGACGGGGGGTGCGCCCCGTACACGCACACACACATGATGACGACACACCCGGGAACTGCTGTGCGATGCGATGCCGACAGAGGGGTAGCCCTGGCACAGAGTACAGTGAATGTCATCGGGATGTGAACCAGAAGGAAGTATTCTGAATCAATTGAGCATTGGTACTTAACAGACATTCGGTCTAGAACTGCCGGTACAACAAATACAATCCGGTCAATGTTCAATATTTTTCTGTACATCTAATCTTTTACCCTATGCATTGACACATGTTATGAGAAAATCGCAACGGTCTTCACAGCATTTATTATCGACTTCTTCTGTATCATACCTACGATCACATTTGCTATGAACACTGTCAATTTGAATTTGTGGAATTAGGATCAGATTCCATTCCCCATGAACATATCCAACAACAACAAACAAATCGTAGCTGTACCAAAGGCCTTATTAAGTAATTGAACATCTAAATGCAGGCATAATTGTGAGTGTCTTGAACTTGTTAGGCGGAGAGCGGAGATTGCTCGACAAGATATTTCAACCGTTTGGAATCTATGCTTTAGAGACTCACGAATGTCATTGTTAAATACGAACTCATTCTGACATGACAGACACAAGTTACAGCCTCCACAATATAGAAGATGTATGGTCGTCTTTTGATTTTTATTTGGCATAAAATGGTGTTCATTATTTACATTTTTGGCTCTAGCGGCTAAGTGATGAGGCCTATCACGAATCTGTTTTTTCTATCGTATGAACAGTTCAATTTCATACAAATAACGAAAAAAATCTTATCAAATATGTATCTATACAGACCTCAAAACAAAGTCCGAAGTAGATACAAAAATATGCAATATAACTTGATTTCGAACTGTTCTCATAACAATGACCGCATCTGTACACACACACTCACTCACACGTGTGCTGTGTTGTTTGTGAGCCTCGAGTCCTCGAGTGTGTGTGTGTGTGTGTGTATGTGTGCGCTATTATACGATTATTATTATTATGATATGATTATGTGCACACAGACACACACACTCGAGCTCTGCAAAACTGTTGGTCTGGTTTCTTCCTTTCTTCCGCGGCAGCTCGCACACCTTTGCAAGCGCTCACACACACACACGCACAATGCCCATGTGTGTGTGTGTGCGTGTGGCCGAATGAAATTGCACACCGCTGGCTGGACGCGTGCGTCCCTCTCCCCGATCCTCTCGAACCTTCAACAAACAGACATGCGCATGCACACCGAAACTGGCGACAATTTTCCAATTGACTTTAAAGTGAGCCGAGGGGGAAGCAGTGCACTCTGGCATCGAACGATAAGGTCACCAATGGCCGAGGGACGAGCAGAATTGAATCCATCCAGGAATGTGTGGAAACTTGGCGAAATATCGCGTAAAATCTCGAGTGAGATTGATTTGAATTTGATGCGACAGTTGGATCGAATTGTTTAGAATAATATTTGTTCGCTAGGCTATTTGAATAAAATTCAGGTATGCATGGATAATGTAAAAATAGTTGAAGGTTCTTCCGATTATTATCTGGTGAATTTCGAAGAACTGCAGCACACAACAACAAGTTGCATCTAATTCTGTAGAATAGTATTCGAATAATGTTGCATATTTGAAGAGAATGCACCCTTTGTAGGATCCTCTGACAATTATCTGGACGATTTCGTACAACTGCAGCGCTATTGCCCAAATCAGGAATCGAATAGATTCCGAATAGATGCGAAAGTTGGACCGAATGGTATAGAGTTATATCTGTTCCCTAGGTTATGTAAATAAAATGTGTGCATAGATTATGTTGCATACTTTGCACGATTGTATGATTCGAAGGATCTTCTGACCATTTTTTGGACGATTCCAAGTCAGCAATCTGATGCGGTCATTACATAGCGATTTTCTATCAAAATCAACTCCGCATTCTAACTACACACCTCTCTCGACTGCCGAAGTACGCATTCGACTAGATGCTCAACACTCGCCCTTCACACTAACACTATCCGCACACTTCAACCCCTCCTCACACAGCAGCAGCAGCAGCAGCAGCAGCACTTAAGTGCTTCCACCGCCAAAAGCGTGCCAGCGAGTGAAAGCCAGAGCTGCATGACTTTAGTTTGGTGTGTGTGTGTGTGGGGGTGGTTTTGTGCGCGGTGGTTTGGGCTTCGTCGTCTGTGGCGTAATGCGACCGTAATTACGTTTAATCGAATTACGCGTTTATCGTGCCGCCGCGATCTTTTTGCGCCCCCGCAGTTGCAGCAGCAGCGCCTCGAGGCGGTTCCCACACGCTCAGACACCGCGCTATGACACTCGAAATCATATTTCTAGGGTAGAGTGGGTCGCGCGAGAATGACGGGAAATTGAAAAGAGAGAGAGAGAGAGATATCGATGCTGCCTAGCGTATAACTCCTTGCATAACTCCTACGGGGTTAACTTTTAACTCTCTTTTGTTCGGATGAAAATATCAATGCCGAATAATCTGCGGATGATTTTCTCAATTGATCTGCTGACGAATCTCCGATAGTAACAATTTTTTTCCTCCAACAAAATCGTGCCATTCTGTCACCATCTCTTCCCTACAAACCACTTGCGCCGCTCCGGAGGAGGGTTGTACGCATACACTCTTGCATATTAATTCGATAATATCGTTATGCCGATGATGATGTTGATGTTGTTGCGCTGTTGCTCTTCGAACAGCAGCAGCAGCAGCAGCGCAAGTGCAAAGAGGGCGGGTCTGGTCTGGTCTCCGGTCTGGTCTGGTCTCTGGCGTATGTCAATTGACCGACTCGACGAGGAGGAATGCTTAATGTACACGTCGACAAACTCCCCGCCGACGACGTTCTAATTGAATGCGAACGCACGCACGCGCTTTGATGTGGTCGTGGTGATGTGTGTGTGTTAGATAAGAGACCGCAATTCGAGGCTAAACAGGTGTCGTCGTCGACTAATGGATTGCCTCCGCCCTCCTTCCGTCCGCTGAACGAACCACCCCCTCTGGCCGTTGGCAACTGGCACTTATGGATAGACAATCGGGCGGAAGAGCAGTCAAGGAAGATCTAGTCAGATCTGGCCAGGCCAGAGACGATTTTGGAAGCTTTGGTTGGAGTAGCGTTGGGAACAATATTTAAATACAGAGGAAAGACGAGTCGAGGACGAAGTCTTGGGAATAAATAGCAAGCCTTCATTCCACACGTCCAAAATGTGAATCGTAGAGACCTCATTCAGAAGATTAGCTATTAGCTAGACAATCGAGCGACAGAGACGTCCGATCTGGCCAGGCCAGAGACGGAGATGGAAACTCTAGATTTCTTGAGGAATAAACAGCTAGCCTAACCTGGGAGGCCCGCAGGCATAAGAGTATACCAAAATCAGACGAATAAATGAAATAAATGAGAGGATGAGATATCGAAAACACTCACCGATTGATCGACGACACGCTCGGCACGTTCTCCTGCGAGCAGATGCCCTCGCTCAGCAGCCGGTCGCGAATCTCCCACGCGAACATCGTCGGATTCTCGCGCTTGTAGTTGGCAATGGCGTCGACCACCGGCGGCGTGGCGACTTTCGGTTTGCTGCCGCCGATGACGCCCGCCTTGAAGCTGCCGGTTTCGTAGTAGCTGGAAAGTGTGGGGGGGCAATTTGAGAGATAATGCAATTGATGTTAGTCATTTGGATAGAACTTCAACTTCATTCTACAAAGATCGTTGGGACTTAACACTTGTTTCAGCTGTTCTATGCTATGTTTATGATGCGATTACGCAGAGGAACAATCCAAATCATTTGTCTAAACAATGTCCAAATTATCTATGAATCCTGTAGATGTTGAGCTGCGAAAATGTTGTATGTTCTCTATTCTTCAAAGTTACTCAGATTGGTGAACAATCGGCAAGCGCACGCCGAGCGTTGAAGTGCCTGACTTTCGATTAACGTAAGAAGTCAGATCTCAGTGTCTCAATTTCTACAGAACCCGCAAGATGTAAAGCTACAAACATGTCATGGAACAAAGGAACAAATGCAACCACTTTATTTGCACAGATCTCAGTGCATCAATTTCAAAAGAAGGCTGAAGATTTGAAGCTGCAAATATGCCATCTGCCCTTTTCTCTCTCCAATGAAATTCAAATAGATAAACAAATCAGCTAGCGCACATCCAGCATTTAAATAGTCCATCGTCGCCTACGCTTCACACACACATTCGGGCTGGTGTTTATCATTCGACTTGACCCGCTCGCCCGCTCGCTGATTGATGAGCGGATGAGCCGCTGCGCCGTAAATCGTACCCTGTGTTGGCCAAACGAAAAACCGCACGCGAACGTGCGCCAATTAAATTGCACGTGCGCAACGCAACAGCGCCGAATTTTGGACCGTGGAGCGTGGAGCTCTGGGACTGTGACGTGTGCTCTGCTGGTGCTAATAGTTTCGCCACTCTGCACATCCGCTTCGCAATGCGGGCCCAGAGCGAGCCCAGAGAGAGAGTGCCCAAAATGCGCATTATAAATCTTCATTTGCTGCAGCTCTGCTGCTGCCAAACAAACAAACCGCAGGCAGCTCACAAATCCCAGCATACTCATGTGAGTCGAGTGTGTGCATCCATCCCATCCCATGTGTGGATGGGTTGTGGGTGGATAAATGGGCGGGGTGAACCAGCAGCGCAAGTGCGCAAACAATTAAAATTCGCGCGCTTCGGAGCAGCTGCTCTGCAGCTCTTTGCCGGGATGCTGCAGATGCGGGATGCTGACGGTAAATCTGCACACGTCGTCGGCAAGCACTGCAGATGCAGATACACACGGTTTCTTTGTGCCGACAGACGCCGATTTATCTGTGGCGCAGAGCGCAGAGGAGCGCTTGGAATGCAGAGCACTTGCTCTGGCATTTGTGAGCCTGAATGCATTCGCAACTCTTGGAAACTGTCCCCGGGGTAATTGGGTCACTATTCTTTGGAGTCTTCTGGGGAAATTCACAAGATAGCTATTGAATTGTCTCACGGGAATGAAATAAGCAAGGAAGCTTATCATCATCGATAGATTTGCAGACATGATTGGGCCAACGTATCTCTATCTAATCTATCTAAATCTGTTGAATCTGACAGATATCTTGAATGGCACTCTCGTTTCCGGCCTCAACTATTTGAAATCTATCGCGACTTCGAGAGCTCTTGGGAATCTTGGAACATCTTCGGGAAGTGCCAGAACTGCCGACATTGCCGAAAAAAGTACTCTCGTATCCCGAATAATCCCGCGGAACTGTCGCAATGATTTGGATACAGAATAAAATGACACTTACCGTGATAGTATCTTGGAGACGCAGCCGTGGCTGACGCGCAGCTGCCGCGAGATGTCGCACGGCCGGACGCCATTATGGGCCAGCTCGACGATGCGCTGCCGGACGACGTCCGGCAGCGGACGGCCGTTGACGAAGACGCCGCCCAGCTGGTTGACGCCGCCGTGACCTGGGAGATTGTGAAGGGGATGCGGGTAAGATCTGTTCGAATGTATAACTGAAGAACTTAGAATCTAAGCATAGACGATTATTTTCTAGAGCAAATTTAGTAAAATAATTAAACGAAGAGAGAGAGTCGCAGTACCTGCATCGTATTGAAACTCTAGTGCGATTTCAAATGGAACCTCAATGAAATTCAATTTATGCGCACCAGTTCGAACACCTTAACTTTTCTCCTAGTATTCTATTGTTGTGTTGGAGGTTTTAAGACCATTCAAGACAACAGTGGAGTCAATAGAAGGCAATAGTAAAGATGATGGTATAGTCCATATATAACGAACAGCAACCGTCGGAAGTCCGAATTTATTACGTTCAAACCGGTGATTACAAAACGTCTGGGCTTAAAACGGCTACACGCGAAATCGAGGACAAAAATTCAAGGTACTCGAACTTGAGCTCGTCACGTTAAGAATTACGCGGATTCAACTGTTGTACCAATGTCCAATTTGTTTTCCATTTATATGTGACTTTAAAACGAAAAAAATACACGAGGAAAATCCCATCAAATAAATACCGGATCAATCCGGACAATCCGGACAATCCGGACAACCCCACCCGCACTCCAAAATGCCAGCATCCGGCAATATCTGAACAGACACTGCACAGCAGTCACATCCATAAAACGCACACCGCGTGACCGAATACAGTAACTGCAGCGAGCAAGCGTGCGTGCATGCATTCGGTCGGTCAGCATAAAAATAAATACACATGTACTAAGTCCTACATGGTCTGATTAGTCCCGGGACAAACACTTTTGATGGAAACAAAATTTAGTAGCAAATTTAGTAGTAGCAGAAGATATTTGTAGTCTTGATAAAGCACTGATTTCTGATAGGTAGAAGAGCCTCTGGAGCCAGAACATGTCTTGAGAAATGGTTATCTGGAGTCTGCCCTAGCCGAAATAAAATGTAGTTTGTAACTCCTTGCTTCTTAGCAAGACAATTGTTGTTGTTTTCTAGAGAGTAAGTGAACTGAATTTTCTAGTGTATAGTAAAGCAATCTCCATGCGAAATTCGACCATTGTCAGTGGCCCAGGAAAGGAACGGCAGGCTTTTCACCGAATGTTACCATGAAAAAACATTACAATTGCTGCTTAACAAGCGCATAAATACATTTTATATGACTTGACAGCATATAAATTTCAACAATTGTTGATGCAATTCTGTGCCCTCGAATGTATTTCTCAAGGAGAGCCTAACTAAATTTCCAACAAACAATTATATTCGACAATAACCTTACTACATGCTTGTCTTTGGAGTTCCGCAACTCACAAAATACTCATCAAACAACATGTCAATGATGAGCTTCAGGACTAGACGATCAGACATATTCAAGTTTTCAAGACAGAGTCCTTGTAACTGTAAAAAACCATGAAAACATGCGATTGATTTTGCATGATTTTTCACCAGAACTAATCAGAATCTAAAATCAAGTTATGAACTGGAGCGAAGTTCAATATTGGGCCTTCCCTTTGTCAGTGTTTTCGACCAAGGGCGCTGTGGTTCCATTTATGGTTTTATCCGTATTTGCCGCCCTCAGTGACTATCGTTAATGGCCAAATTAAATAAAAATCAAAATGAGGCAGTATAAATCGCGAAAAAAGAGGCTTAGCGACAAATACTCTCCGATGGAGATCGTGATATTTCCGAACCACTGCTGCCTTGAACTATGTAGTGGAGCGAAACAAAAAACTCATCTTCAAGTTTATGTTTCCATCACTTGTTTGCCGGAACTTTATCAACCATGTGCAACATACAGTCGAAACGGACAGTGGACAGTGGACACGACACTACATATTTCCGCTTCATTTTGCCATTCGCCACACATTGTGCATATGCTCGATGGGCGCGAGAGACCTGTAAATAAATCCGGTCGCCGGTCGCCGGTTTGCTGGCCTGTTGCGCCACCGAGCCCCACGAACCGCAGCGGCCAATTGCATTTTTATGCTGCAACTGCAAGCGCGCGCGCGCCCGCGGACTGTGCTCTGTCCGGTCGGTGTTGCACTTTTCCGGCGAATCGCTGGGCAAACCACATCAATTATGCGACCGCTGCGAGCAACAACACAAAAAAAACGTACCGGATACGCGCGCTAGCGCAAGCGAGAGTATGTGTGCGCTCGAAACCGCCGACGTTGCGACGTTGCATTGGGAATTTTGTGCACGTGAAATCGAGTAAAAAGTCATCCATAACACTAGGCGTCAACCAGAAAACAGAGTGAGTGAGGTCTCACAGTCTCGCCTACATTCTATGATAGACTTCAACGATCTGAACTAATGTAGACATGATTTTCATTGGAATGGATTGGTTTATGGGTTGGAGAATTTGGAAGTTTTTGAAATGGAAGGAATTTTTCTGGATTAATAGTATACACGCAGGAGTAAAAGTGTTATCAACATTTTGCCAGTTGAATGGTCTAAGTAAAGCAGGTAGGGTAAACACGAAAAATTGAGAAAATCGGATTCCACTAACTCGAAACCTAATCCAATTATGTCTTCATTCGTTCTTATGTTTATGAAGAATATCTGAAAAGTTGGTGTAACCTTTTAGTTTGTTCGAAAAATGGGTCGTAGTGTTATTTGTCCGATGTATTGCTTCAGTTCAATGTGTATCGCTGAGCAGAATTTGCATAAACTAATACAAATAGTCCGCGAAATAAGATTACCGCCACCTGATTCTTCAATATTTTTCAGAATATGACTTCAAATGTGCTCGAAGAAACAGGAAAATACAGACAATCATTGCACCAGTACATGCAGTCAGGCCGATCAAAAGACATTTTCAAGTGTACAACAACAATATATTCGACAAATTTCACGTGATATGAAAATATAATTGAGAAACTTTAAGTAGAATTGGGTCAAAATACCACACAACAACAAACTGACATTCTATGGTTGCAATCAATGCGAGAATTGAAAAATTTCCGATGTTCTTGTGCTACATAATGTCAAAGACATCACCAAAATTATACAAAACATTATTTGAAAAAAAATTCATGTTAAGACTGATATTTCACTTGAAATCATCAAGTGGCGGTAAACTTAATTCGCATTTTATACATGCAAATAAATTTTGAACTGAGACAACATCTAAACATTACATCATTACATATGAGATATTATTATTTCGTGCACATTTATGCAACAACTGTTCCTATATTTGTTAACGCAAAAATCGAGCAAACGAAAATATGCAACGATCAGTCAAATGGCGAAAGGCACTTCCCAAATGGAAAGCAGCCATTCGCCAATGGCTGATTCGAAGCCACGCACGTTGCATTGGAAATTGTGCAAAATATGAATATGTAGCCGTAGCTGTGTGGATATTTGGGCAGTACGTTGTACCTACACTGTTCAATGTTTCACTGATGCTTTGGGCAAAGATGATTGTGCAAGCATGTGCGATATTACTGTGTGTATGAGCAAACACAAAACATAAAATATTATGAAATAAGCAGCGGTTATCGATAGATTTTTCCAACCGATCCGATTGAGGTGAAGTGTGTTAAAGTTATATTCCAATCAAACCGCCGCAATCGATATATTCTCGCAACATTGATTGATAACGATATATCGCAAGCATTGATATACTATCAGGAGACAATGATTGATAAGGATTCCGAGTTGTTTATGCTGTATAGATGATGCTAATTCAAATTCCATTCGATCCAATTTCGATGCTGGTTTGTTCTCAATAGTTCACTGTTCAATAGATCGTAATTGCTTCGAGATTCGCATAAATCGCCAATTGATCGTGAATTATTTGAATATTTGAACCATATCCTCAGATTTAGATTCAAATTTCCCATTTTTTGTTGAACGGGATACATCGCAACATCATTCTGCCAATAATGCAATCGATCATCTTCTTGAGAAAAAGAACATCTCGAATTTAGATCCCGTTGTGCAAAATTCGCATCAATGAGAACCGATTGAAAAATGGCACAAATTGCAACAAATAACAATTCAAAACTAGACCAATTCGAACGTTTTTTGAATAATCATATTATCGATATCGGATATTCTGACCATTTTAAGTCGATATAAAGAAGAGATATACACCAATGTTCTTGGTTCAGTGTTATTAGACATTCGCAAATTCGAATAACGAGTTTCAAACAGCTTCGATGCAAATCAAATCATCCACCTCCCGACTAGCACACCAATAAAATACCATCGTGCACACCGAGACCATTTGCACACACCGGCATGTCAATATAATCATTGTCAGCGCATCCGAAACGGACAACAATCGTGTTGCCCGCGAGTACACACACACACAATAAAACAGACACGCGCCTTTGGCGCAATCAAATGTCGGACGGACGGACGGACGGATGGACCCAAACCAATGTCAAATCGGCGGGGCATTTTGTGTTCTGTGATATGTCGCGCATTGTCGCTCACACTGACGCTCGGTCTCAAATAACCGGCTGGCGAGGAAATAAAAATGTTGAACGCGAAACGCGAATGCTAACTGTGAAGAGTCGGATTTCCCGGCTGGCACACGGGGCGGTTTCGATTTCCGCGAGGTGACAGAGATCTGAGATGATGTGTTCGAGGTGGTAACTAAATAGCATATAAGTTCCAATTTATACAATTCGAATGAGAATGTTCCGTTGGAAAAAGCTGGTCAGATTTACATTCAGATTTTCCATTTGCTGCTGAACGGGATACATTGCGACGCTATTTATTGAGATTATAGGTTAAGCAGTTATCATATGCAGTATTTAGATATAATCGGAATTCTGCCAATAATGCAATCGATTTGATTTCGGAATATTTAGATCCCGTGGTGCAAAATTCGCAACCATAAGAACCGATTGAAAAATTGGCACAAATTGCAACCAATAAAAATGCAAAACTAGACCTCACAGCTGCTGCTGCTGCTGCAACACATATCATCATCACATATGTGAACATGTGCGCATTGACACACTGTGAATCGCAGCAAAAAGTGACCAATCGATCTCTGATTTCGCGATTGCCGTGCTCGTATGGCTTGATTACCTCTATCATCAATCCACACGCACACGGCATCATCATCATCCTACTCAGCATCACTTTGCCACCAAACCGAACATCACCGAACACATGTCCGCATTTGCGCTCTATGCGCTCGTGTGTTGTGATATCTTGATTGTGACAACATGTCGGAACACGGAACACGACCCTACCCTACCCGTCGGCGGGGCTCACTTGAAATTAAATCGCCCACTGTGTGTGGGGTGGTTTTATTGATAAGATACCATCTCATTACCGGCCCGAAGTGAGCGCGCACAAGTGGCAGACAAATCGGTTTTTCATCACTCCGAACCAGACCGGCGGCGGCAGGGCGCAACAGAGAGGGGTGAACTCGCCGGGCCTCGGAAGGGCCGTGATTTCGGTGGCGTAATGAAGCCGCGGGTCAACGGCGGTCAGCGCAACCGGTTGCTGTACGGGTTGTTTTTTTTGCGTGCTGCTGTTCGGGCATGCAATCGGCGGCATGCAAACATATGTGCGAAAATCCGATTACTGGTTGGACGGGGCGGGCGGGCGGATGGGTGTGTGGAAAGGGGTGCGAGCAATCAATTTTTGCAAGCGCGTGCGAGAGCATTAAAAAGACATAGACACCGGTGAGAATGAGAATGCGCGGGGGGAATGTCGAGCGGGTAGAGGCAACAACCTTGCGTGGGGTTGGAATCGATGTGTCTTCGGAGTTTTAAGGTCTCTTCAATCTTGCGACCACAAAAGATAATAAACTGTAGTTCGACCTGATTTGTTTCAAGAGTTCAAGGGTTAATGCATCGAAGACTTCTAGGGAATATTGAGATATTTGATTCCGAACGGATATTCCGTGATTTCGATGCACAGAAGTATCGTTGAGATTTGCGCCAATCTAAGAAATATTCCCCTATATTCGCGACTGTCTGACCTTTACACACGGTTTTGACATTCTCACATCTAACTGTGTGTGTGTGTGTGTGTGTGCGCGATATGCGATACTATCGTTCCAGAAATAACCGCACGTGGCAACGTCGTCATCAACAGCACAATGCATCCGACGGATCATAAACAGACACAAACAGACACACAACATTGAGAAGAAAAAAAAACAATAAATCGCCAGAACTGAACAGAGACGTGCAATGTCCGACGGGCTGTCTGATGTTGGGGCCAAATCGGGGGTGGTTCTGTGCGTGAGTTTTCCCAGCAGACAATCGGCGGGCATCGCACTTCTCTGCTTTGTGTGGACTTTCAACATAGTGCAGTTTTGCACATGATCCACGGAATAATGACAACATTTCGTGAGAATGTTCGCCCCCCGGGAAACGAGCAGCAATCTTGACTGTTAGCATTGTTTTGTGGATTCCATGATTGTTGGGTTAGTGAAGATATGCATATTGAGAATCTAGAACAAGGTATGATTAGGATATTGGGCAATCGGATTAGTTTTTACGTTCGCAGATCAAACCCACTTCAGCCAGATCAATTGGAACTGTTGCCATCGAACAGCAATCGACTGGCAAGAAGTGGCCGATTCTCGATATGTTTATCTTCTCAAAACTGGCAAATCCTATGCAAACTTCTTCACAGAAAATTCGCAAAAAAATCAATCCCGCAGTGCATTACATGTGTAGTATTCCATCATGTTCTGGTTGTAGCGGTAGGCCGTCGATAAATCCATCATTTTGAGGCGGGCTGTGTTGGCTGGTAGTTGAGTTGATGAAGTTCCGATGCAACGAAGTCGACTCCCGCACAACCGAACCGAGGACCGGTCGATCGATCCGGACCGATCGGACCGGATCACGACCGCGAATCGACGGAACCCGCGAAACTATTTCGCGAGAGAAAAAAACCGGCGGAACCGGCGGCAGCGGAAGCGGAACGCGAATCACACACTTGACGAAGGATCCGTTTCAGTTCGGTCGATTTTGGTGAAGTTTGTTTGGTGTGTGTGTTCTATGTCGCGCCAAGTCGCGTCTTCGTCGGATGCCCGTGTGGTTTCGGTTCACCGAATCACCACGTGCGTGTGTCGATGTGTGTGTGTGTGTCGATGTGTGCGTGTGCGTGTTTGGCGCTGGATTTCTGCACGCGGTTTTCTGCACGCGGTGTGTTCTGGCTCGCACGCGTCGATGCGCTTCGCGGTCGCGACTCGGAGTGTGAACTGTGTGCGTGCGTGCGTGCGTGCGGAGCGGCGATGACGACGACGACGTCGACGACAACGACGGCGCAGATGCGGTGACCGACGGTGTGACGACGACAACGACAACGATTGCGCAGCGTGCATGGATGGCGGATACGCACGCACGAGCAGCGAACAGCGAGCAGCGAGCAAAGTCAAGCCATTCGCGTGCGCTCGTGTGCAAACGACGACGACGACGGCGACACAACGATGATGATGGCACGATGGCACATCGCACATAGAACGTGCGGGGTGCGAATCGGGACCCGGGAGTCCTTTTTCCGGTATGTTGTCTGTCCATTTATTCTCGTTTAGAAATGATCGATTTATTATTTTTATGACCGAACCGTGTCCGGCTCGAAGGACCACGTGGGTTCTTAATTCAATCGATGGAATCGTCGACTTTATGGGTCGATTTGGGTCTTGCGTTCTACAGAAACTGCATGGAATGAACAATAGATCATTTGTATTCGCTCAATAAAATGTTTGTCCTAGCTAGATTTGGTTTACGGGTGGTGTTATTAATTCAATCGATGATGAAGCATTTATTTTGTTAGATGCATTCATATATATATATTTCTTACAATTCAACTATTTCATGTATTCCCAATCGGGCCAACTGATAGAAACGGCATTTTCCCGCGAATCCAAAACCGGGGGCTTTTTCGGTCCATTCGGGTCTTGCGCTCTAGGCAAAAATGTCTTGACTACTTTTGTTCGCTAAATTCAATGTGTCCGGGAATCGCACTCGCCCTTCGAGCGGCACCAAAGTAGAGCGTCTCTGCGCGCGCGCACACGCACGCACGTCGGAGAGCACAAAAACGAGCGCGCGCTGGCGCGTCGGGTCCGCAGTAGGACGTGCACTCCGGGCACGCACGCGAGCGTCTGGCTGGTTCTGGTTGGCTGAGCCGCGGCACGGGTCCACGCACACACACGCACGCACACCGCTGACGCTGCGGTTGGCCCGCTTTCGCGGTGCGAATGCTTTCGGGAATGCGGCGGCGGCGGCCGAGAGGGTGGGTGGGTTTGTTCGTAAAGTGGGCGAGTTGGGGGTGGCGGTCTGGGCCTGGGTCTGGGTTTGGTAGGTTCGGGTTGGTGGCGTT